>CABHPQ010168608.1:0-10241 GCA_902168405.1 Peromyscus aztecus | reverse complement strand
CAACACTCCTCCATGGAGGGAGTTGTACTTGACTCCCTCCCCTTCTTGACAGTAGGGTGCATATAGGTCTTGGAAGGAGGGAATGATCCCAGAACTTCCTCAGACCCCCAGTGTTCCCAATTAAACATGGAGATTTTTTTTACATATCATTGTTGGATGGGCATGTGCCTGTGTTGATGAGTGGAGAATAGCTGATGGATGAATAGCTGATGGATGGATGGATGGATGGATGCATAGATGCATGCATGGATGGATGGATGCATAGATGCATGGATGGATGGATGCATAAAGGGATAGATGCATGGATGGATGGATGCATGGGTGGATGATGGATGGATGGATGATGGATGTGTGGATGATGGATGTGTGGATGGATGGATAAATGATGAGGTGGTGAGTGAAGAAACTAAAGCTAAACACTGGACTAACGGCTAGGGCTGTAGGTCAGTTCAGAGTGTGATTTTTTAACTCACATAAAGCCCTGGGTTCGATCTCCAGAACCACATGAACTAGTACAGTGGCACACACTTAGTGTCCCAGCACTTGAGGTGAAGACAAGAGGGTCAGAATTTCAAGGTCATCTATGGCTACATAGCAATTTGGAGGATAGCCTGGCCTATATGAGATCCTCCCCCTCAAAGACAAAAAGCAAGCAGGCAAGCAGGACGGGAAAAGAGGAAGAAAGAAGAGACAAGGAAAGTGAAACAGCCCACTGAAGCTCACACCGGTTCTTTGGGGGCAGAGCTGAGCCTGAGCCCAGTGCTCTGAATGATTTCTGAGCAAAGGCTTGGAAAGGACTCAGGATGAGTTTGAATGAGTTTCTTGGGGAAAGCACCCTCGCCGACATCCCCTAGGGAATGTCAGCGAAAGCACCCTGGCTGACTCTCCAGAGAACATCAAACAAAGACTCTAAGGATCTGGACCCTATTTCCGATTCTGACATACCCCCTCTTCAAGCCCAGCCTCTCCATCTGCAGTATAGGTCAGTTTTGACTATACAGCATGCCTGGCTGCTGAGCCCTGATGCTTTTCAAAGTCATCTTCTAATACCTATGAATACCCAAATCCCACTGATTCTTTTAGTCAATAAATAATCACAGCAATAATAAAAATAATAATTCTGAATTTTGTGTTTTTTAACTGGAGGAGTGATACCCAGTAGAGAGATTCTTCCTCTCTGATACTATTTGGGGAGTTCGGAGCTAAATATAACCAGCATGACAAGCTTTCCAAACGCCATCATCTCGAATTAGGAGATGTGTTTACACTTCCTATCCACAGTCCCATGGCAGACACTGAGGATGCTGCGGAGATATATGGAAACAGCTTCCTTCCACGAAAATAAACCCAGGTCTGCCTCTGGGAACAAGACTGCTCAGAGATCATGCTGAAGTCACTGGTGAGGGAGTCAGGGGACACTTGAGTGTGTGAGGATTGATCCTAGCCCTTGGGCAGTCTGTCTCGTGTCGGACCACTTCTATTTATTGAGCAGCTACTGTGTGTTGGGGTCTGTACTAAGTGATTCCTTTATAAGACTTAGAGCCCCCATGACAGACTTGAAAAGGGGTCTCTCAAGAGCACGGGACTTTAAGGTGATGCTTTGGTAGCTGTCTATACCCACGGTCATAGGTCACTCAATACTGTGACTACTTCCCTGTGGCTCCTTCTTCCTCTTGTTCTGAAGGGTGACAGTTGGGCCCTGTGTTCCTGACTCTGCCAAGTGTTACCTTTTGCCCTTGTAGACCTCAGGCCAATGTTCAACTAGGGACCCTGGCTGTAGTGAGAATACATAGTGACAATCAGAAGTAAAGAGGAGTGCAGGGTGACGGGGACACAGGCCACGTGGCATGAGCGACTTCAGGGAGGAGGAGGACTTGAGTCTAAGCGCACAGCAGCAAACTTCGGCCACGGAGACATGCGAGGGCTGCCTGGGGACCTTGACTGGAGAAGCAAAGGCGAGGTGCATGGGCAGCACACCAGAGTGGGCATGGCCATAGGTGTCTCGTCCCTCCGTATCTCCTCACCTTCACTCCTGATGTACGGCGATGTAGTCAGTGAACCAAAAGAATATCCATTTCGGAGGACTCCAAAGTCAAGAGCAACTCTGCACGCTGCTTTAAAGAGTGAGAAAAAGTCGCATGATTGGTCCCAGGGTGGTGACTTGGATCCAAGATACCTTGAAATCACTTTCCCATTGGTTGCTACTCTACAGCTCTGCATTAGAGTCAGATGGTGTCTTCGGGGAGTCAGATTTCTCCTGCTGACATTGATGGTGCTCTCTGGCTCTGAGGGCCTTCACGCTGGAAGGGTGCACGAGGGATATGAGGGCTAACCTCTCACTGTGCTTCACTGTGTGTGGTAACTGCTCACCAAATGCGCCATCATCACTTGCCCACTTCCTGCCCTCCGCCTTCAGCCACCAGGTCACGTCTTCAGTTCTTCTGGTGACAAGGTCCCATTATCTCATTCCTCTTTACCTCTCTGCACAGATCTCTCTTCGCTTATCTCCTCCATTCTTCCTTGTTCTTCTTTGACACCTCTCTCTTTCTCTCTAACCTTTGACTCCGGAAATGAGGAAATAAAAACAAGGCACGTTTAATGCTTTGTTTCTAAAGCCAAGACAGTAAAATGTTCCTCTCATCTGAGAACAGGAAGCAATAACTTTGGCATTAGCAGGGTGCACATGACCCTGGTCGGCAGTTCCAGTGAATCTCTGTGGGGCCACAACCATCCATGTGGCATGACACACTCTCAGAGCCGCAGATGGGGTGTGCACCCCAGAGACCGACCCACAGGAGAGGAAGCAGCAGCACCCTAACCACACAGCCTGTCACCACTGACACCCGGTTCCCTTCCTGTCTCCCCTCACCACCTAAGGAAGTGGTGGCAGCACACTTCTCAAGGACCCAGGACAGTCTCTACTATCCCCATTTAAAGGGTTTCAGCTAGCTTGTGCCCTGCCTGGGGGAGTTCGTAAGTGGCTGCCCAGGCTAGCCATACCTTTATCCTGCCTTGTGCCAGGCCCCCCAATTGGAAAAGTAGACACAACTCTGAGTTCTAGGGGCTTCCTAAGGAGTGGGTTCACACGGTTCACACTCTGCCAGAGCTTTGGTTTGGTGAGATTCCTGTAACTCCCTGCTCAGAGGAGTTCCCAAGTTCATAGCTGGCACAAAGTCACCTCCACACATGGAGGACATTGGAAGTGGGGACAGTGGTGGGAGCCGGGACAGCATGTGATCTGCAGGGTGGGACATATTGCTGTTTGGAAACCAATCCTGTAAGAACATTTGCCAACATCTGCACCTGCAGAGTTCTCTGGCAACCAGACAAGGGCCACGGGAGCCCTACAACTGCCCCTCGCTTACCTTGCCTGTTGGCAGGACAATGGAACTTTCTCCTGTGACTCCTGGACTCTAGACATTTCTGCCATGACCCACCACCACCCCATGTTAACCTCTGCTTTTAGACACTCTCTGGGTAGTAATAATGGGGGAACTTACAGAGGATCAGTTGCATGCTGGGTACTGTGCAAGATTACCAAAATAACTGATTAATAAAATTCCCATCTCCGCTTCCTCTGCCGCCTGTACCTCCATATCCATTTCTATGCTGTGCCAGTTAGTTTTTGTCACAGAAGGAGCCGCAGATGAAGAATCTGCCTCCATCAAATTCTCATGTGGCCATGTCTGTGGGGTATTTTCTTGATTGCTAATTAGGTAGGAGGCCCCAGTCCTCTGTGGGTGGCACCACCCTGGTAGGTGGTCCTGGACTGTATGAGAACATTAGGTGAGCAAAGGGCAGAGAGCAAGCAGGCCAAGTAAGCAGATTTCCTCTGTGGGTCCTGCATCTGCTTCTGTTTGAAGTCCTGCCTTAACCTCCCCCAGTGATGTACTGTTACTCACTGACGGACTGTTAGTGTGAGATGGAAGTGGGAGGTGAAAAAATCCCTTTCTTTCCCAAGTTGTTTTTGGTCCTTTCTTAAATCATAGCTATAGAGAAGTTAACCAGAGCACACCTCCTCCTCATCTGCATCCCCATCTGCCTCTCCACCTCCACCTTCTCCACCTCCACCTGCATCTCCATTGGTTTTTTACATCCATCTCCCTTCCCAGGTTAGTTGCCCAAGAGAAGTCACACTCCCTGCCCTTCTCTTGTCTTGCTCTTAGTGACTGCTTCCATAGAGGACCCCATTCCTGGACTGTCAGCTGGATGCATGCCCATCGCCAAGTGCTGTGGCTTGCTAACCTTCCTAGAGCCATCATCGGATACAGTCACCCACAGGGCATCCTATAGTGGTATTTTATTTGTGCTGAAATGTGATTTTATTTGTATGTTCATAAATAAAGTTGCCTAGGGGTCAGAGCTATTAGCAAGCCATAGCGAGAGCCGGGCGTGGTGGCGCACGCCCTTAATCCCAGCACTCAGCAGGCAGAGCTAGGTACATCTGTGTGTTCAAGGATACAGCCGGCATTGGAGACACACGCTCCAATGTGTGTCCGGAGGTCTGTACAGACAGGCAGTGACGAGGCAGTCACGTAGTTGGGTTTACGACCAATGAGAAGGCAGAACAGAACTCTATTTAAAGATGAATGCACAGGAAGTAGCCCCTTTTCAGAGAGGTCTCTTGGCAGAAGAGGCTAGCCGGCAGCAGGTGGTAAGGCTCTTAGCTCTGACCTCTTGGGCTTTTATCTTTACATTGGCTCTGTGTTTCTTATTTAATAAGATGGTTCGTTACATCTACAGCATCCTCACACCACAGCCTAGGGTTACCTTCCACTGCTTCACTTCTCGGGTATCCTTTATTAGGACACAAATCTATTTTCCAGACAGTGTTGCAGGCAAAGGGAGAGCCTGAGATACCAGCTCAGGGTCACTTGCTGCCCTGCACTGAGAAAGACTGTATATCTGAGGTGGTGGGAGAGGTGTTCATCTTGATGTGAAGACCCAGAGCTCCACCCGGACAGATAGCAAAGTGCATCTTAGTGAACGTGTCCACAGCTCCTTGGTCTTTATCACCAAGTTCACCAGCCATGGCTTGTAGCATTGATCCAGACCACTGCAGTGGTCGGAGCAGGAGCCCTGGAAGAAGGCCCAACACGGAGTTAAACATGAAACTCACAGTCCTGCCGAAGACCCTAAAGAGTCATGAGGCTGGCGGCCAAGCAATTGGGACCTGATCTCCGAGGATGCCCAGGATGTGTGGCCAGAGCGTAAAGTGGCCAAGGATCGGAAGGCACTGTGACTTCTCAGATCCCTCTGCAGCATGGCTCCCAGAAACAGGGCAGTGAATACGTGTCTACTTCCATCACTTGCTCAGTTTGGGGACATCTGGGACAGAGGAAGGAGGGAACAAGCTGGAGACCTTATCAGGGATGTACACTATTCATTCCGAGGTGAGGATGGAGGTGTGAGGAGGAGGAAGGGATGGCAGTCAGGGAGTGTGTACTTGTGGGACCAGAAGTGATGCATGTTTGCTGCCCGCCCCCCAATATCTCCCATCTTCTGTCAGTCCTCGTGTTACCTGGTTGTGATATTCATTACATTCACCAATTGCTGTTCAGGCTGGTGAAAAGTGAACTCTAAGAGCAAGGAAGCCCTCCCGTGTCCTCAACCTGAAGCATGTTCATGCCAAGTATCTGCCAGATCCTTCCACCTTGGAGCAGGCTGCCCCTGCCTGTCACCTCTGTGACAAGGCAAAGGGACAGCTGAGTGTCAAGAACAACTAGGAAGCAAATCATCTCCAACAGAGGTTCCTGCTGCTTATCCCATGGTATAAAAGGCCTGTGGGGAGGATGAAAGCTATGGGTCCACCCATGGAGTCAGAGTTCTCCATTGGTCCAGCCGATGTCCCAGTTTCCCCAGTCAGTTGGTACTGGATGTTTCGAGCTTTGATTGAATGATGTCGTTTTGCTCATTCAGTCAGTTGGGCACTCCAGTCGTATCTGCTGGATGTTGGAAGACCAGACCTGATGGATTTTACTATCCACTGTTTCTATCTGCTACTTGCTACTTAGTTCTTATTTTTGCTTGTTCTGCGCTCAATAAAATCCCTGGTTAAAAACTGAAAGTATGGCCATGATAGATTATTATGATAGATTATTCTCTAGACCAAACAGAATGCTGACCATTCTCAGCTGCTGTGGGAGTTCACCTCTTCCAGAAAGCCCACCTGGAGGTGGACTGTCTACTCCACTTTACCAGTGAGACACAGGGAACATCTTTAATAAAGAGTCTTACCCAGTTCCAAAGGAGGTGAAAGATGTGTGTATTCAAACCTTTATCTTTCTCAGAGAGAGTCAGAGCTCCTAGGACAGGACTGTATATGACTCAATGGGAATGTCACATCTTCAGATGTGAGGAGGCACCCTTTCTCTGCCTGGCACAGCTGTGACAGCCTGATAATGATTTTCACTTTAATATGTCTTTAAATACTTCGCAGTACAATTTAAAGATTTATTTTAATTTTGAGGTGTGTGTGTGTGTGTGTGTGTGTGTGTGTGTGTGTGTGTATGTAGACATGAATGTAGTGCCCAGGAGGAAAGCAGAGGGTGTTGGGTCCCCTGGGAATGAAGTTACAAATGTTTATAAGCTCCCTGATGTGGGTTCTAGGAAATGAACTCTGGTCCTCTGCAAGAGCTGTAGGTGCTCATAACTTCTGAGCCATCTTCTACAGCACCTGTAGCACAATTTAAACAAAGAAACTTCCATTGAAATGAAATATCTGCTTCCATTATTGGATCTGTCTCTCTGTCTCTCTCTATGTATCTATCTGTCTCTTGGTTTCTGTCTCTATGTCTCTGTGTTTCCTCTCTCTCTCTCTCTCTCTCTCTCTCTCTCTCTCTCTCTGTGTGTGTGTGTGTGTGTGTGTGTGTGTGTGTTGAACGTGTTTTGTATTAATTTTAATTGGGCATGAAGAAACCAGGTCAGAAGTAGAAGAAAGTTCCCAGACCCATCCTCCTGGGAAGAAAACAAGCAGCTTAGAGCTTCTATATATTTGGGAAGAAAAACAGAGTAATTGGCTAACGTTCATAAGAACCATAATTAACAAATTTAGACTCCAGGTATTTCTTCCCACAAGAGCAAGCGTCTGTTTGTTTTAACTGAACAAATGGGTTGATTACAATGAACAGTGGAAATGTTGACAGAGCTTGGGCAGCAGCTGGGAAGCACAGATGTGTAAAGATGTGGTCACATTCTCCCTGCTGCCTGAGAGAGACTCTCAGAGGACCCTCAACTGGAGAATTGCCTCTATCAGGTTGGCCTATGGCCGTGTCTGTGAAGAACTGTCTTGATTGGTGGTTAAGATGAGAGGGCCTAGCCCACTGTGGGGAGCACCATCCCTAGATAGGCAATCCTGGGCTGTATAAGAAAGCCAGCCGAACATGAGCAGTGCTCCTCGTGGCTCCTGCTCCAGTGTCTGCTTGGGTACCTTCCCTGACTTCCCCTAACGATGGACTCTGACCTGGAAGCAGAAGCCAAATAAGCCTTTTCCTCCTCTAAGTTGCCTTCAGTCATGGGGCTTGTTACAGCACACACCTATCTAGACCACATTCCTTTGAAAGTTCCTTAGCTAATGCATTTTATCTGAGGCCTTTAGAAAGAGACTTCTACTACAGACCTGTTGCTTAAGAGCTAAATACACCTGTGACTATTGCCAGAAAGCAAAGCTTTATTTTCCACCAATTAGAGTCTCTACAAAAATGCTCCTAGTAATATTTCTCTTAGATTTTCTCCAACATCTTATTATGCAAACTTTCAAAGCCATTGAGAAGATAAACAAATTTCTCACTGAGCATCCATACCCAGATGCACCATCTATATTCTGCAATTAATGTCTAAACATGTCTGCTTTGTGAATGTATCTAGTATCTAGCCTTACTTCTACCCAGGCACTCATGTATCTTGTTTCTAGAGAATTTCAAAGTATATTATAGACACCAGGGCAATTCACCTCAAAATACTTCATACACATGCCATTAATGGCACTTAAATAATTCAGCACAGTTCATTTTCAGGGGAAATTTACATCAAGTGACTGCATTAGTCTTAAACATGTCATTTGATGAATTTAGGCGAATATATACATACCTCCATAACCCAAGTTCCCAGAACATTACCACAGTCCCCTCTCTCTTCTCAGGCAGTCACCTGTCATAACCCCCCAAAGTAGGGAGAGAGGAGACTGATCTAACAATGTTTCTCCTAGATTGTATAGGATGTTCACAGTGGCCACTGGCTAGAAACGAGCTAGGGGTCATTAGTAGAAAAATGGATAATCAAACCATGATACACTCATCAACCAGTGATTCAAAACAATGCAGGTGAAAATCAGGAGTGCTGAGCAGTGAAAAAGTCTTACTTGCTTCTATTTATATAAAATTTTAGAACTGGTGATCAAGTCTATGTTGAAGAAAATCAATCTAGGAGAAACATTGCTAGATCATAGATATGGTGGCTAAACTTTGTTATCTACTTGACACTTTTGGAAAGAGCAAACGTCAGTTGAGGAACTGCCTCCATCAAACTGACCTGTGGGCCTGTCTGTGGGGGAAATTTCTTGATTGAAAATTAATGCAGGAGGAACCAGCCCACCATGGGCAGTGCCTATCCTAGGCACGTGAGCCTGAGTTGAATAAGAAAGGTAGCCGAGCAAGCCAGCAAGTAGCATCCCCACGGCATCTGCCTCCGTTCCTACCCTGACTTCCCTCAGTGACGGACTGTGACCTGTAAAACAAATAAACCCAATCCTTCCCCAGGTTGCTTTCTGTCCGTGCTTTCTCACAGCAGTAGAAAGAAAACTCAGACAATATATTAAGCGTTTGTTCCATTTTTAGAGCAAATGGCTAGGATTTTCCAAAGTGGTTGGACCATTTGACGGTCCCATGGGCAGTATGTGAGGGGTCCAGCTCCAGTTCTGAACCCTCACACACTGCCAAGAGCCATATTTTACACTTAATCATAAGAATGGATGTGACACAACATTATGTATGATTTTAAATTACATTTAAATTATTTATTTATTTATTTATTTATTTATTTATTTATTTTGTGTGTGTGTGTGTGTGTGTGTGTGTGTGTGTGTGTGTGTGTGTGTGTGTGTAGCTACAGTTGTGCCATGGCACACATGCAGGGGTCAGAGGACAGCTTTCGGGAGTTGGTTCTTTCTTTCCATCATGTGCTTCCTAGGTGTCCAGGCTTGGCAACAAGCACCTTGCAGTCTCACCAGCCCTCAGGTAGTTTTTCACTTTTATTTTTTTTATGATTACAAGTCAGGCTCTTGCATAGCCCAGACTGGATGGAAACTCACTGTGTAGCTGAAGATGACCTTGAACTTCTGATCCTCCTGCCTCCACCTCACCTCCCCAGTACTGGGTCACAGGTGTGTGCCATCACACCTGGCTTTACCATTATATTCTTAATTTACTGTTCCCTGATAAGGAGTGAGGTTGAACATCTGTTTTTCTACATGTAATTATTGGCCATTCATTTATCTTCTTTTGCAAAGTGTCTGTCCGAATCTTCTGCCTACTTTAATTGGATTGCTTGTCTCCTATTACTGAGTGACAAGGAATGATATATTCATTCTGGATACTAGTCCTTTGCAAGAAATATGTTTTACAAACATTGTCCCACTCTCTTGGCTGTCTATTCATTTTCTCAACAATGTCGCTGGCTGAATAGGATTTTTAAGGTTTTCATGAAGTTTGGTTTAATAATCATTTATTTCATAGTTGTCATCTTTATCCCTGTCTAGAAAACTCCGGCTAGTCCAAAGACCCAACGATGATCTCCTCTTGTTTGTTTCCATGTCTTATAGTTTGCTTTCGCTAAAAAGCTAGTCTGTGTGAGGCTGAGCTTCGGTCTCTCTGTGTTGATGCACAGTTCCTCAGGACCATTGCCACAAAGACTTTGCTTCTCCACGATGCTTACAAACACCTTGAGGCACATGCCTGCTTCTTGACTTTATTCTGTTCCATGAATCTATGATCGTTATGTGGATGAACTCAACCTTTACAATCTGTCTTGGCAACAGTGGCAAAACCTTCGATTTTAAAAGATTGCTTCTTCTACTTGATTTTTTTTTTTTTGCATTTCCACTTTACATTAAGATTTTTCACATATATTTGTTCTTCAATTTTTTCTTAAGATTATCTGCGTGTGTGTGTGTGTGTGTGTGTGTGTGTGTGTGTGTGTGTGTGGTGTGTGTGTGTGTGTGTGTGTGTGTGTGTGTGTGTGTGTGT
>CABHPQ010168607.1:66104-77368 GCA_902168405.1 Peromyscus aztecus | reverse complement strand
GTGTGTGTGTGTTCTGACTCAAGAGTGAAAGAAAGATTCAAATATATTGAAGGCTCTGAGAAATGGGCTTAAAATTTTAACTTTGCTGAGTGAGAAAATGAGTTGATAAGTAAATATCAAAGTGGAGGATTTCGTTCCTTTAAAATAGTTAGGGAGGAGAAGATATCAAGTGAAAGTTAATGTGTTAACTTTATATTTAATTATATTTTGATAAAAAATGAAATTTTAAACTAAGGATCTAACAAGTTTTTATTAAAATTTACTATCTTCTTACACTGTAATCTGCCTCACTTAGGCTATGTGTTGTTATTGGATGTTTTTATAAAATGTCAAGTATTCAAAAAGATGACAATTTAATTATTTTTAAAAGGAGATTTAAGGACAATGAGATGGATGGATCTGTAAATGAAGGTGCCTGCCACCAAGCCTGACAACCTAAGTTGAATCCTGGGATGTGTATGGTAGAAAGAGAGAACTGAATCCCATAAATTATCCCCTGACCTCCACATGTACACTTTAGAATGGATGCACCCCTATAACACACACACACACACACACACACACACAGAGGGGGGGGAGGGAGGGAGGAAATAAACAATAAATAAATAAATGATAAATAAATGTGATAACATTTTTGAAGAATGTCTTAGGATGTAAATTTGTAGGTTAAATCAAGAGGAATTGCTGTCTGAAGTCTATAAAGGACATTTTACAGTTAGCACACTGTACCTCACAGGCATAAGAATTCAGAAATCCTTACCTGTAACGTTGGTGTAAACGTATAACATATTTAGTTTTCTCTTAAAAATATAAGGACAACACGGAGTGATGTTTTATCTCTGTAACACTAGAAGCATTCTATTTCACTTTTGTGAACACTGCTTTCTTCCAAAGGCTCCAAGAGTTTTGCTGTTGAGAGTTTGTAAACATTTGTGAGAGGACTCCTGTAATTGTGAACCGATACAGTCACTTCATAAATGGTCATCTTACTTTATCATTACAGTCTAAAAGATGCCTTGATGAAATTCTAAAAGTACTCAGAGTCTATTTGCATAAGAGCAAATGTCAATGACCTCCATGAAAATACACATTGCCTAAAATCAAAGAAAAATAGGTAGGTTGTCGCTGTGTGGCTGTCTTGCTAGGAACAGGTAGAGAAGCCTCTGGAAGAACTTCAAGACAGAAGCTGATCATCTCTCCACAAGAATTGACTCTAAAGAAGCTGAAAATGATAAAAGGAAACTGTCCACCTACACAGGTAACTACACATATGCTGTGCGATGTTCTGTATGGCAAATGTGTTGCTAATAAAACACTGATTGGCCAGTGGCTAGGCAGGAAGTATAGGCGGGACTAACAGAGAGAATTAAAAGAACAGGAAGGCGGAGGGAGTCACAGCCAGCCACCGCCAGGACAAGCAGCATGTAAAGATGCCGGTAAGCCACAAGCCATGTGGCAAGGTATAGATTTATAGAAATGGATTGATTAATTTAAGATATAAGGACAGTTAGCAAGAAGCCTGCCACGGCCATACAGTTTATAAGCAATATAAGTCTCTGTGTATACTTGGTTGGGTCCAAGCGGCTGTGGGACTGGCAGGTGAAAGAGATTTGTCCTGACTGTGGGCCAGGCAGGAAAACTCTAGCAACACACATATGTTCGTAGTATAAAACTAATACTGTAGGTGAAAGTCTTTGAATGATATGAACAAATATTATTTAATGAACTCTCTTTGTGTACAAAAGTTGTAACTATGCTGGACATGACAGAGTGATTGCACTCATGAACTCCCAGATGCTGTGGCTGCCTGCACAAGACCTGTGTAAGATTAAGACATGAGATGCTCTATCAGGGATAGGAGAGGAGACACAAGATCTCACCACTAGCTGAGAACTATTTGCATGTGATGGCAGCTGGGGAAGACAGTGCCAGTTATCTTCAGAGGTGTGGGCCTGCTGTGTAGCCCATGCTCCCATGAATGGCCTTATACCCATGCACAATAATGGCAGCTCTAATTACTCGATGGATTATAAAGGGGAAAAACATATGGAGTTGGGAGTGGTCTGGAAGAAATTGGAGGGAGAAGAGAATAGTGCAGATATGATCAAAATTATATATACATAATATATAAAAGTTGATATATACATATATACAAAAGTTTAATATATATCATTATATATAATTTCATTATGTAAATGAAATTCTCAGAGAACAGTTAAGTAAAATAATTTCTCTTAAGTTGAGATATTTATAGGGAAATAGTTAGATGTGATGATTCATGCTTGAAGTCTCAGCATTCAGAAGACTGGGACATTCAGGCTAGCCTAGGTTACATAGTGAGTTGTAGGCCAGCCTGGGCTATACAGTGAATTTCAAGTCACTGTAAGGCACTGTCTCTTAAAAAAAAAAGTATAATTGAAGAAGATGCAGAGTTGACCTTCTGATTCTGGCACTTTGGGGGTTGGTTGTGTGTCTGGTTGACAAGTCTCCTGAGGTCAGAAATGGAATCACTCTCTGTTTCCAGTCTTGCCTTGATCTTGAGTTTGCTGTGTGGTGGCTTCCCAGTGCAAAGAGATCCATCCTCATGCACCCAGGTGTCTCATTTTCAAGACCCTCTCCTCCAAGTATTTCACTGCCATCTCTTATATATATATGGTTTTTAAATTTCATGACATTTATTAGTTTATCTATGAATTGATTATTTATTACTAGGGTGGGGTATGTGTACACCACAGCACACAACTGTTAGACAAAAATTTTCAGGAGTCAGTTCCCTCTTTCCATTATGTGGGTCTCTTTACCAGCTGAGTCAACTCTAATGGCCCCTCCTCTCTAATCTTGACTTAACCCTTTGACTACTGATATGGACCCCTGCTTCTGACTTTAACTTCTCAGATCTCAGACTATTTGAAGCTTAATTTCACACCGTGGCTACCAACCAGAATGCTATCCAAAACTCACACTTTTCTTAAAGTAATGTACAAATGTCACCACTGCTATGGAGGACTCTGAATCGAGATACACGGAACAAGTTTCTCCAGCTGTTGTCTGGAGCGTCTTCATTCTCTTCACATCCAATTTGCGCCATTTTTTATTCTGACATGTTACATTGAGCTAAGGAGACAGCCTCCCTCCAAAGCCTTGTGTAGATTGAGAATACAGGAAGATTTTGGATTTGATTTTATATTGATGAAGCTATGCACCGTTTGTCCTAATTACAACACTATTTGTCCCTTAGTTTCCTTATCATTAAAATGGAGATGACACTTACCTAGCATTCTCTTTAGAGTTTCAATGAATGAAGTAGGCAATGTATTTAGCAGAGTTCTAGGCCTTTTTTAAAATAGGCTAATGCTAAAAGGGTGTGTGTGTGTCTGTGTGTGTGTGTGTGTGTGTGTGTGTGTGTACATGTTTGCACATACATGCACGTGTGTGTCTTATTAGCTTGCATTTGCCTTTGGTTTTTAATTAATGTTGAATTTTTCATAATCTCTCAAAGGTAAGGCTTTTTATGTATCTCTTACAAATTCAACTCCATCCCTTTCCTGATTAAATATCTAATATGCATATTTAAGGCTCAATATTTATATAGTAGATAAATAGATGACTCAATCCATTTCTGTGAATGGAATTTCTGCTTGCACCGTTATGTGTTTTAGGTGCCACCAGTTGGTGTATAACTACCGAAACTGAGCAACTGAACCTCAACACAGTGTGAAACCATCATTTAGAATTAAGATTTATTTGCATATGACAGTCTGTGTTCATTTCAGTAATATATTATTTGTTATTATCAACATTACATTGCAGAACAAATTTAAACAGCCAAAATTTCTAAATTTTATCAGTTATGTAATGTGTAAGCATACATACACACATATATATGTTTATACTGATATTAATACATAACAGATCAGTTTGCTCATTCATTCTGATCTAGCCTTATGCGAACACTTGCTAAAAATGCAGAAGGATCTTGCTTTATAGATGCAGCATCACAGGAGATAAGGAAAAACATAAAGGGGAAACATTTTCTTCGCATGTCCCGTCAATCCCATCTGTTACACAGAAACACTAAGAGAAATAAATGGTCTGTAGCATTCAGGTGCTAGTGTTTTGTAGGAAAAGATATTTCCTGCTTCATAAAGTAGAAATAGTAAGTTTTGAATGCGATAAACACAGCTTCACAGTTGGTGGTGTATCTTACCTCCTTACAGTTGAAACTTAGATCCATCTTCACCTTAAGACGTGATGAATAGGACTTGTTCAAAGTGAGAAGGCTAGTTACTACCCCTGAGCACCCACACAGGGTTAAAGCCTGCAGTCTGTGATATATATATATATATATATATATATATATATATATATATATGGATTTTCTCCACAGTTCCAAGATCATAACTCATCCCTCAAGGCAGGTCATTGAGACTCTAATCTTCCCTCACTCCGCCCCTTGCCTTGAAGCTGTTGACCATAAAAAATTCTCTGACCTATCTCATCTGATAGGAAATAGTGAGACCCCACTTTAGAAAGCATTTTGTTTCCTATCCATGAGGAAGGGGTTGCTTAAGACACTAGCCAGACCGGCCTTACTGGGATTTCTCACCCATTCTGTGAGCATTGTGCTATAGCTTGTCCAATCACATTTTGACATCGTTTTCCATATTTCAATCATACCTATGGCATGAAGTCTCCATAAAACCCAAATGAACAGTATTCAGAAAGTCTCTAAGCAGTTAGGCATGCTGAGCCTTACAGGACAGTAAAGAAGACCTCACCAACGTGTCAGGAGGGTAGCATGCTCCAATTCAACATGAGAGTCTGTGTCTGGGATCTTAGATCTTTTTCTGTGCATTTCTTCTGATTCTATTTCTTCATCTGGCTGGCTTATTTATGCCATTAAAATATTTTTTATGATAGACAAATAATAGTGCTTAATCTGCATTTGCAAATTACCCTAACCCAAAGAGGAATCATGGGAATCCTCCAGTTTGTAATCAGTGAGTCAGAAATTCCAGAGGCCTCAACTGATGACTAGATCTGAAATCTTGGTGAACTTTGTGTTCTAGTTGTATCTCTAGTTGATGTGATAAAATACCCTGACAAAAGCAACTTAGGGGCAAAAGAGCTCATTTTAGCTAAAATTTCCAGCTACTGCCCATCATGTGGCAACATTTAAATGGCAAGAACTTGAAATGGCTAATCACTTCCAGAATCAAGAGTAGAGGGATGATGACTACTACATGCATCATTGCTCTTCTTTACTCTGGTTTAGTCCCAGGACCAAAAGCAGGGAAGAGCCACTTTCAGGCTGAGTTTTTCCACATCTGTTAATGTAATCAGACAATGCCCCACAGACATGCTCCCAGGCCAACCTGATCTACACTCTGCCATCGAGAGTCGCTTCTCAGGTGATTCAAGGTTGTGTTAAGTTGATAATTAATACTAATTGTCATACCTGGGGACTGAGTTCTCCACCTGTGAGACCTGCTGCTATTTCCAAGTAAAGTTGTAGTGGAACTGAGTTAGAGAACACGCAGCAGGGGTCTGTTGTAGCTTAATTGATTGTTAACCAGTGAAAAGCCATCCGACATTTTCAAACCTTCAGTGATCACAGAAGGAATCTCTGCAGTTGCTACATTAGTAGACAAATCTGAGTCTGAGGTGGTTTTGTTGTTGTTTTGTTTGTTTGTTTGTTTCTTATTGTCTTTAAGAGATTCAAACCTTCCTCCCAGCCCTGCTCACCATGTCTTCCCTATTGAGCTTTCCCTCCTCCTCAGGCTCATCCCTTTTTTCCCTTCTCTCAGGGACTCTGGTTTAAATGCCCAAGCCACATGCTTTTTCTCTTGTTATTTATCTTACAGAAGAGAAGCTCTCTCAAGTCTTTGTCCCCTGAGGATTCTTAGCAGTGCTGGTCACCTGGCAACAGTTTTGCATTTATTGGCTGGCGTATCCAAGTGTCCCAGTGGGTGGCAAGGTCTACAAAAAAAATGATGCTAATTATCATAATTTACCCAAATGTTTAGTATCCGTACTGATTACTATGCCACACACTTATGTCCATGCATATCTTAAGCATGTCACACTAATTTCATGAGACATTTGGCTCATTTTTCATACTGAGCACACATTGTGTCCATTTTTGCTTTATGGGGCCCATCCATCGAGCTCCACAGCACATGAAATTATTAAAGGGAGCAAAGATGAACAGACAAGAGCCCTGCTCTGAAATCTATCACTGGATAGCTCTAACATTAGGCAAAATAAGCATCAGTGTCTGCAGTCCTGGGAGGGGAAAAGAGGAAATAACATTCACCTATAAGATCCATAATGTTAATACAAGAAAAGTAAAAAGGCAGACATCTGAGCTCTCAGTAAAATATAAAATGCTATGCAAGTCAGGAGACAAGGTAACATAAGAAACTTGTCCTTAGAATTTATTTCTTCACACATTTAATTATCCAACAACCTTTATGTTTTTAATTAGTAAGTAATACTTGTACGTATTTTATATGCAATATGCTGAATTGGTATACATAAACATTGTGGACAGCAAATTCAAAATTTAAACCTACGCATTGTCTCGCGTTCTTCTCATTTTGTGGGAAGACCTCCTAAAATCTACTTTGACATCCATTTTCAAATACATAATATATTGGTAATCATAGTTACCATGGTATACAGTAAATCTCCAGCATGTGTCTAGCCTGTCCAACTAAAAGCTTGTTCCCTTTGATCAGCATTTTCAATGTCCCCCAATTTCAGTTTGGTAGTCATTAGTTTCTGCTTTCTATGAATTTGAATTTTTCTATTCCAAATGTATGTGCAATCATGTAGCAGTTTTTCTTTCTTCATCTAGCTTCTTCCCTTAACTGGGTCTTCCACATACACATGGCACAAATGATGTAAACGTTTTTGAAAACAAAAAGATCACGAGTATTCCATCATGAATAAATAGCACATTTGTTTTTATCTGTTCATCCTTGGATGACACATCATGGCTATGGTGACTAATGCTGGCACAAATGCGGGAGTGCAGATATCTCTGACATAACTGATCTTCTTTTCATTGGATATATACTCTTATAGTTCTGTATTTAATGCTACCATTTTCTATAATGATTACACAAATTTACCATTCCATCAGCAGGTATATGAGTTCCTTTTCCTAACATTTGATCTTTTATCTTTTAATGATAGTCATTCTGAGATGTATGAAGTGATGTATCTTTATGGTTTTAACTTGCTTTTCCTTTGTGATTAATTATAAAAAACATTTTGATCACTTAGAGTCTACACTAGATACCATGCTTATGTAACAGACTTAACAACAGCTACAAAAAAAATACTGTCATATGTCATGAAATGCACAACCCATATATATTTTTGAACTTATAATTTAACTACAATATTTCTCCTTTTCCTTTCCTCTCTCCAAACCCTCCCATGTACCTCTCTGCACTCTTCTTCAAATTGATGTCCTCTTCTTTCACTATTTTTATTACATGCATATATATATATGTGTATATATATATATAGTATATATAGTATATAGTCATAAATATAACCTGTTCAGTCTGAATAATGTTACTTGTATGTATGTCTTCAGGGCTGATCATTTGGCACTAGACAGACAATTGGTGTGCTCTTCCTGGGGAAGGCCATCTCCCCAAATTCTAGCTTTCTTCAGTTGCTTATACTTCTTTGTATAGGGTCAAGGCCTCTGGGGCTTTTCCTTATGCATTTTGGCATAATCATTGGTGTCATAATTATTCAGCTCACATTTGCGCAGTCATGTTGTTGAGACTTTATGGGTGTAGGTTCTGATAAGTGCTAGGAGACACAGTCTTACAGCAAAGTTCCTGATCTTCTGGCTCTTACAATTTTTTTCTATCACCTCTTCTACAATTTTCTCCAAGCCTTAGGTGCAGGAGTGTTTTGTAGATCTAGCCACTGAGAATGGGCTCCATAACTCTACATTTTGATTGGTTGTGATTTTTCTATAATGATCTCCATTTGTTGAAAAGAGGAGCTGACTTGATGAAGGGTGAATACTACACTTATCAGTGGGTATAAGGATGCATGTTAATAGATTATAGTTAGAGATTATGCTGGTTGACATGTCTGGAATCAATGAAGGCACATCACTGGCAGGTGTATGCAGCCAGCTCCACAAACTGAACCTAGCAGGCTCTCAGTCTTCCCAGCATGCAGATGGCCACTGATGCACTGCCCATCCCCTATTAGCTATAAGCCATTCCAGTTAATTCCCTTTTATAAAGAATTTACATTAATTTATTAATCAATTAAATTAACTAATCAATTATTAATTAAATGTTAACTAATAAAACAATCACTTATTTTCTTAATTTTTTTAAAAAATTGTATTCTTTACATAGATTACAACCTGATGTCAGTTTCCCCTGCCTCCATTCCTTCCAGCTCCCCCTCCCCAAAATTCACTCCTCCCCTCTTTCCCTTGAGGAAAAAGAAAAAAAGGAGGCTTTCCAAGGATATCAAATGAACATGGCATAACAAATTAAAATAAGACTAGGCACAAACCCTCATATCAAGGCCGGGCAAGGCAACCCAGTAGAAGGAAAAGGGTCCCAAGTGCAAGCAAAATCATCAGAGATACCCTCCACTCCCACTGAGAAGTAAACTACATGAACACTAAGTTATACAACCACAAGGTATATGCAGAAGACCTAGATTACACCCACACAAGGTCCATGATTGTTGCCTGCCTCTGTGATCCTCCATAAGCCCTCCTTAATTGGTTTTGTGGGTCAAGTTCTTGTGGCATCCTTGACCCCTCTGGATCCTAGAACCCTTCCTCTCTCTCTTCTGCAGGGTTCCCCAGGCTTTGCCCGGTGCTTGGCTGTGGGTCTTTGCATCTGCTCCCCTCAGTTGCTGGATGAAACCTCTCTGATGACACTGAGTATAGCAAGATATCATTAGGAAATATTTCATTGACTTTTTTTTTTTTCTGGATGGGGGACAGTCATGTTTAGTTCTCTCCTAGGTCTCTGGGCTGTCCAGCCTCCAGTACCTGGTCATCCAGGCAGAGTCAGGCATGGGCTCCCTCTTGTGGCATGGGCCTCAAGTTGGACTAATCACTGACTGCTCAGTTACACAAATTCTGTGCCACCATTACCCCAGCACATCTTGCAGGCAGGACATATTGTAGATCGAGGGTTTTGTGGCTGGGTTGATGTCTCAGTCTCAATGCTGGTAGCCTTGTCTGGTTATAGAAGATAACCAGTTTAGGCTCTATTTCCCCCATTACTAGGAGGCTTCTCAGTGGTCACTCTCATAGGTTCCAGGGAGTTTCCACTGCACTAGGTTTCTACATTGACTCCTAAGTGCCCCCCAATTCCTGTCATCTTTCCCAGTACTCTCTCCCTCTATTCTCCCTCCCACCCTTCCTGGACCCTCATGTTCTCATCCTTACCCACCCCAGTTCACCCACAAAATCTATTCTATTTCCTCTTCCTAGGGAGATCCATAATGAGTTCACCAAAGAGATCAATTGAAAGTTAAATGACCAAAGCTGACAGAAGTTCATGGCATGGCCAAGTGTCTACACAACTTCTCTGCATTTTCTGTCCATGGCAGAAGCCTGACTATAATAGAGGACAGAAAAATAGTCTACATTTTTAATAAAATAATTGCATAATGTACATGTTGGGTGCAATGATTACTGGGATGTTAGCTTGTGTGAGTCTAGAGGTGGTAAGAAGTGAATCTCATTATTTCATTGCCTTAAAATCAGCTTATTCATCACAAAGCATTTTAGTTTAGATGTCTTGGTCTGTAGACAGCTTTCTTTAGTTCAGAGATTCTAGGCAAGATAGTCAAGGTCTCTCCTTCCACTTTATTGTTTTGTGACTATCTTTCTTCAAGGTTACTACTTTAAGAAAACCTCTCACTTAGGAGCATTCAGCCCTAAATGAGATGTGTTTATAAATCTCTTCCCCTCAAGTCTCATGGATCTATGCAGAGAGGAGGCAGAGAGATTGTAAAAGCCAGAGGTGATGGGTGACTCCAAGGAAACAGCATCTTCCAAACACAACAGAACAGATACACATATGAACTCACAGAGACTGTGACAGCATGCACAAAACCTGTACAGGCTCAAACCAGACTTGTGTGATATTTTGTTTGTGTTCTGACAAATAAAGCTTTCCTGAAGATCAGAAGGCAGAGCTACCTACTAGTTAACCATAGAGGCCAGGAAGTGGAGGCTCACACCTTTAATCGCAGCACTTGGCAGGCTCACACCTTTAATCCCAGAATGTGGGAGGCTCATGACTTTGATACCAGCACATTCAAGAGGTGGAGACAGGAATATAAGGAGGGTGGAGACAGGATCTTGGCCCCCTTTTGGTCAGAGGTTCTGGAGAGGTAAGAAGTCACTTATGGTTGCTCCTTTGCTTCTCTGATCTTTCAGGTTATTATCCTGACATCTGACTCCTGGTTTTTATTGATAAGACTAATTAGGTTCACACTTCATTTGGCACCCAATGTGGGGCAAGAATGGCCACATAAAGCCTGAAAAGGCTTTAAAAAGGATTCTAAACACACAAAAGTGGAGTTAAAACTTGGCTTTTTGATAACTGCTTTTTCCTGGGTAGGTTCTGTTTAGTAGCAGCAAGCAGACGCACAGCTCTTTTTAGAGATGGCTTCCCGACTCAGTGTTAGCAGCAAAATCTGCATGGCTCTTTTAAGAGGCCATGCTACCAAATACTTAAATGGGGTTTATGAACAACAGACAGTGTGCTTCTCAATGGCAGTGTGAGCTCAGAAGCTTCTCAGAGTTGGGGAGGTAAACATGGCTCTCACCACTGCCTTCTCCATGAAGCTGGGGTCTTAGGGATCAAGGCAGAGTAGAGCCAGTTGCCAGGGCAAAGATGGAGATCTTATCCATGCTGCTTAGCAGTTTAAAGGCTCATGTGGTCAGAAAAAGATAGAGATATGTAATAAAGACATACTCAGACAAAAAAACAGAAACAAACACACAAACAAAAAAAAACAACAACAACAAATCTCTAAGCAGTTTATGTTTGAAAAATGTGAGAGATAAGAACAAGGGTAGAGGGCTGTGGTGGCGCACGCCTTTAATCCCAGCACTCGGGAGGCAGAGGCAGTCGGATCTCTGTGAGTTCGAGGCCAGCCTGGGCTACCAAGTGAGTTCCAGGAAAGGCGCAAAGCTACACAGAGAAACCCTGTCTTGAAAAAACAAAAAACAAAAAAAAAAAAAA
>CABHPQ010168607.1:41371-66004 GCA_902168405.1 Peromyscus aztecus | reverse complement strand
AAAAAAAAAAAAAAAAAAAAAAAAAAAAAAAGAAAAAGAAAAAGGGTAGAAACAGTCATAGACTTAAGAAAATGATTTAAAAATAATAGTAAAGTCCTTAGAATAGGAAGAAACAAAGTGCTAGAGAGGCCCACAGAAATCCACAAAGATACCCCCACAATAGACTGCTGGCAATGGTCGAGAGACAGCCCGAACTGACCCACTCTGGTGATGGGATGGCCAAACACCCTAATTGTCATGCTAGAAATCCCATCCAATGACTGAGGGATCTGGAAGCAGAGATCCACGGCTAGGCCCCTGGTGGAGCTCCGGGAGTCCAATTAGCGAGAAAGAGGAGGGTCTATATGAGCGAGAATTGTTGAGACCAAGGTTGGATAAAGCACAGGGACAAATAGCCAAATGAATGGAAACACATGAACTATGAACCAATGACTAAGGGGCCCCCAACTGGATCAGGCCCTCTGAATGGGTGAGACAGTTGATTGGCTTGATCTGTTTGGGAGACATCCAGGCAGTGGGACCGGGTCCTGTGCTCATTGCATAAGTTGGCTGTTTGAAACCTGGGGCTTATGCAGTGTCGCTTGGCTAGGGCTGGGAGGAGGGGACTGGCCCTGCCTGGACTGAGTCTACCAGGTTGATCTCAGTCCTGGGGGAGGCTTTGCCCTGGAGGAGGTGGGAATGGGGAGTGGACTAGGGGGAAGGGGAGGGGGGCGGGAGGAGGGAGAACAAGGGAATCCGTGGTTGATATGTAGAACTGAATGGTATTGTAAAATAAAATAAAATAAAATAAAATAAAATAATAAAATAAAATGGGAATAGAGTAATGAAAAGTAAGATAAGCTGCATAAAGATGGAAAATACACAGAAAGTCTGAACTCTATATTTTATTGTATTTTTCTTGGATTTTTTGATTGTTAATGGAGAAATGATAACTGTTGAGAGATATTTTATTGCGAAAGCTACTAAATTAAAACAACCTATATATTTTAAAAATACCTTGACATCAAAATTTAAGTCAAAAGATATGTTACTTTGGGAAAGAAATTATGCTTTCATTTCCACAGGAAATAAGAGTCTCTGGATTCATTCCAAGCTAAGAAAAATCAGATTTGATTAAGGAAGACCCCCTGAAAAATCTCTGATGAGAGCAGATGGCCCAGTTGAGTTGTGGCAGATCCCAGCATTTGAGGGGGGGGGCTCACATCTTTAATCTCAGCACAATTGGGAGGTGGAGACAGGAATAAAAGGTGGGTGGAGACAGGATCTTGGCCCCCTTTCTGTTGGTGGATCTAGAGAGGTAAGAAGTCACTGGTGGCTGCTCCTCTGCATCTCTGATCTTTCAGGTACCCCAATATCAGACTCCTGGTTTTTATTGATAAGACTAATTAGGTTCAGGGTTCATAGATTAAACCAAGAAGCTATTTGCTGCTTGCTGAGAAAGGGAAATCAGTTTTCTCCAAGGGAATGACATTCGGTATATCAACCATACTCCAGAGCAGGTTTCATGCCCTGAAGTAGTTTGACAACACAAATGGACTCTAATTTTTGTTTTGTTTTGGCATTTTTTATGTTGTTGTTTTTGTTTGGTTTGCTTTTTGTTTGTTTTTTGTTTTTTAATAAAGAGAGAAAGAACATGAAGTTGGGTGGATAGGGATGTGGCAGGGTAAAGAATGTGATCAAAATATATTATATGGAAGAACATTGTTCCCTCTCAGCTTTGCAAAAAGAGATCCCAGTTAAGAGAATTCACAATTGCCAATTAAGTTTATTGGCCTAGAGGTTACTGATATCCAGTTTCTTCCCTTTGATGAGAACCCATTGAGAGGTGTGATGGTTTTTATTTGCTGTCAATTGGACAGGATTTAAAATTTACCTAGGAAACCAGCCTCTGCGCATGTCTGTCAGGGATTATCTAGATTAAGTTAATATTAGAAATGGTTGTGAGGGACTATCTAGATTAGATTAAGCAAAGGTGAGAAGATCCACTTCCACTGTGGGAGGTACCATTCCATCGTTTGCTCCTGGGGCTGCATAAAGGAGAAATATGTAGAGGAGCTGGAGCATTCATCTTCCTGCTTTCTCTCTGGGCTGCAATGTGAGCAGCTTCCCAAGTTCTTGCTGACATGCCTTCACTGCCGTGATGGACTGTATCCTGGAATCATGAGCCTTTGTTAAAGCTGCCTTTCCCTGAGACTGGGGTTAAGAATGAACACTGCAATTACAGAGAACTGGAGTCAACGCTAGTACCTGTGCAGGGCAGCTTACAACTGCCTGTAAGTCCAATTTCAGGGGATTCACCTTCAGTCCTCTGCCCTCCATGATACTACATTCATTTGCACAAACCTATACTCAGACACACACATACACATTTAAAAGTAAAGGTTAAAACTTTAAAAAGTAAGTAAAATTGCTTTTGTCAAGATAGTTTATCACAGCAGCAAGAAAATGTAGGGAAGTGAAATTCAGCTTTACACAGTATCCCAAGTCTAGTCACGATATTTTTGTCAGAACTTTTGATGATTACTTGACCATAAAAGAGGGGAAATTCAACTATTTCGATAGAGAGATTCCCAATTATGCATGGAGTCCCTGTTTGATTTTATATAGCACAGGAGCTAAACATACTTTTTACAGTTTTAAAGTTGATTAATAAAAGGAAAGAATATTTGGTAGCTTATTGAAAGTATACCAAATTTCAATTCTATTTTCCACAAAGTTTTATTGAGGCAAAGTCCCATATTTATTCCTTTGGGGTCTATGACTATTATCACACTTTAATGACAGGTTGAATAGTTGTAACAAAGGGCATAGAACTTAAAAGCCCTTCATAGAAAAATGCTAGCCTTTGTTGTAGAAGAACTTCTTAGAGCTAAAGAATTCCTGCACTTTGAGCAAATCTCATCAATATTTTTGAAACAGTTGAATAATATTTAATTATAGCACTTTCCACAAACACTTTTATTGGCATATCTTATTCTCTCATTCATCAAACTACACCAGACCTTGTCTTGAGGTATTCATCACATTTGGGAGTTGTATAACTATCAAGTTATCCACAGAAAATGTTCAAACATTACTGAAGACTGACCATCTACATAGAGTTTCCATGGCTCCATTGCCTGCATAGTGTTAATCTTTCTGAAATATGTCAAAACCATGAAAAAGGACTGATTTAGGTTAGTTCTTTGAGAACTTGACATGAAAGATGATACAGGCATCATTGCATAATACAAGGCATCCCACTAGGTCATCACTATTAGGGAAGCTATACTCAACACGAATGCCAGTTAGTGCTGAGCTGCTAAAATAATAACAATTTTTTAGCTCTGGAAGAATTTGATCAGGTGTATTCATAGCTGCTACACTAACTCACTCCCAGTTTGACAATACCGAGCTGTGGTTTTTACCAATCTATGTGAATTGTCTCTATGTTTGAAAGGACATATTTCGTTGACTGAAAAAGCAGACAAAATAGATCAACTGGACAATATAGAATTTTCTTGATATGTTGATAATCTCTTAAAATTAGAAAAAAAAAGTTTTCTCTTCTATACAAAAAAAAAAAAAAGATTCTCTACACAATTAAGGAGAAAAGCAAATGAGTTTCTAAAGAAAATTCATTTTTGACCCTGAAAGTCTTCCATTTAAGAAGTCCCCTGGGTCTCTGCTTTCCAGTCCATACACAGAGGCGTGTTAATTATATGTGTCATATTCCTAAATTCAATCAAGTAAAGCATCCTGCATCCTGCCTGCACATGTTAGTTTCCCTCATAGTCCACATGTTTTCTGGCTTACTCATGATCACTTAGATGTCTTTTAAAATTCCAAAAACATGTATTCATTCATTCATTAGTGTTCCCAAACTGAAATCATTAAACAAAGACTTGTCTAGATTAAATGGAAATAATACCGTATTACAACTCCTGTGAGAACGGAGAAGCAAACATGGATACAGAAGTTACTGGCAACTAGTTTGTCTGTTATTTGAGATAAAATTATGTTATACATGTAAACAATTTGAGAACTTGTTTTTTTTTTCTTTAAAAAAAAAAAAACAGCAGAAGTATTTATGGAGGTTAAGTCCACAACAGTCCATACAGACCCAACAAGCCATTCATGTTTGTTTTTCATCAAACACTTAAAAACACTGCATGTGAAGCGTTAAGTAGTATACAACTGTAAATGGGTTATATAACATAATTACAGATCTAGGGAGATGACTTGGTGGGTATTGGCTTGCTGCACAAACTTGATGACCTAAATTTGGGCCCCCAGACCCATGTTTTTTAAGGTACACAATATTTTGGGGAACACAATACCACCACATTTCCTCTCTTTTTGTCTAAAATTAAAAATGCTTATAACTAATACAAGAAAAACTATGTCCAATAAGTATATACAATATACACAGTCAAGATTACATTAACAGTGTCTAGTCCATTAACATTTGTCAGATTCAGACAAAAAACTCCATTATATATATTAACAATGTCCAGTCCAGTAACAGTCCAGGCAGGATGACACACATCCATAACCACAACACAACAGCAGAGTCAGGCAATCCCTGAAGTCCACAGCTCAGCCATTGCAGCCAATCAGTGAGTTCCAGTTTCAGAGAGCGCTCCTGCCTCAAAAATAAAATAATAAAAGGAGGAGTGTGGATAGAAGAGGACACCTGATATCAACCTTTGATCTCTAAAGGTACACACGTGTAGCATGCATACATTACATGAATAATACAGGTAGAACATACACATACACAAAAATTATGAAATAAAAATAAAATAAAATAAAAACTGAGTTACCTATAGGACCAAATAAATCATATCTAGTTGCACAGGGAAATAAAAGAAAGGAAGAGAACAGCAGTGTTCTAAGAGGGAAGGCAATGTATAAGTCAGTACTTGAGGCTTTAAGAAAACTACTATAAGTTACATGTAAACCAAGAAGCCGAAGATAGATGATCTTATCCAATTAGAAAAGCTGGGGGCTTTGATAGGCATGTTTGCTCTGTAGGTTCTTACTTCTTTTCTGGGTGTAGAAGAAGACTGGCCTATCTGGGCTGCATTTCTTTATCTTCTTTCTTTATCTTCTGCATGCATTTCACTGATGAAACTAGGGTATTACAGTATGGGTGAAGAACAAGTTTAAGTGTTTATTATCCCAATTCCAGCTCCTTTTTGATTAAAGTGGGTCATTTTGCCCCTCCAATAATGACAGCTTGTGCCAGCAATCCTCTATACAATTATCTTTTCTATTTCTACCCTACTAATCCTAGAAGTATTGGAAACCTGCTACTCTAAGTAGCCGTGAGGTAGTTCACTGACAACATGAGGGAAGGATCAGAAGAGAAGGAGACTTTGGGAGAGTAAGTGGCTGTACCAACTGATCACTATAACGATGATAGTTATTACATTGATATAATCTGCTGGATGCTTGAGATGACCCCACAGAGATTGTTCATGAAGAATTAGATGGCTGTAAATTTCGAATCCAGAACCTTAGCTGAAAATCATGAAGCCTCAGTGGCAGCTCTGAGAAACTTCTTTTCTGCTATAGTCATAGGCAGTACAGCTACAGATCAAGCCTACACCATGACCATAAAGGAAACGGAATGGCAGACCAACGTAAAATAAATGCATTCATTGCCTGTGCTAAACTCAGAATACCAGTAGGAAAAAAATGGAAGTTCTAAGTGAACTCTACTGTGGTAATAAATTAGTCTACTCATGGTGCTATAACAAATTACCCCATACTGGGTCATTTTTGAGCAACAGAAATTTATTGTTCACAATTCAGTAAGCAAAAGTGTCCCAGATCAAGTCACCAATGAATGACTTGATCTCTCACCCTCTACTTCTACCTTTGTCTTCATGGTGTAAAGGCAAAAGGGCTTAATCAACTTTTTTATAAGGGCATTTACTAATTTTGTGTGCACTCCACCATCAAGTTCTAATCGTGTTCTGAGAGCCCTGCCTATTGGTATCAGCCAGGTTATACCTGAACATACAAATTTTGAGAGGTCATACACATTCAAACCACAATGGATAGGAAACCTCAAATGACAATTGTGCAACTCTTACCTCCCTCCACATCTGTCAAGACAAGTAAACCAGAAGCAAGCTTTACAATACCCAGAGTCATTATCCAGCCTTGCAAAACCATTGGTATTTAAATATTCCTATAATATCTGTAACAGTTCCATTTCTTGTGGATTTGTGTCTGATTCACAGATCAAATGAGTCAGAGACAATGAGAGTAGATTATTACAGATTAAATTATATGGATATATGCAGAGACTGGTCATAAGGGAATTCCTGATGTCATACCTGTAACAAAATAAGTCAACCCTACCCTAGCAATTAGAATTCAGTTATCTACCTAACTGACATGAAATGTTTTTGCATACTTTTTAGCAAATATTATCAGAATTTTTCCTTACAAAGGTCTAATAGTCTGCTAACCCTCCATACATCCATGGGAGATGCATTCTATGACCTCCAGTGGGTTCTGAGACAGCAGAGAACCCTGTCCTAGCCTCATTTCTGTCACCGTGTTAAAACGCCCTGGCCAAAGGCCACTTAGGGGAGAACAACAGTATTTTAGATCACAATTCCAGGTTCTCGTCCACTGTGTGGAAGTCACAGCAGCAGGGGCTTGAAGCACATCATCATATCACATTCACAGTCAAGTGCAGAGAGAAATAGAAACATGCATGCTTTGTGCTCAGCTCCATTTCTCTGCTCTTCTACAGTCTAGGGTCCAAAACTAGGGAATGGTACCACCCACTTTCGAGCTGGGTCTTCTCACAGCAGTTAAGGTAATCAAGAAAAATCCTCCACAGAAATGCCCATAAGCCAACCTGATTTAGACAATCCCTCACTGGGAGTCTTCCTATGTGATTCTAAGTTGTGCCAAGTTGGTGATTAGAACTGACATCACAAGTACTAAACCTATGTATTTTGTTTTTATCCTATACATACACTTGTACATGCTTATAGTAAAGTTTAATTTATATATTAGGTCCAGTAGGAGATTAATAATAACTTGTAGTAAATATAATAACTATAAAAATATAATGTAGTAAAGTTTATATGAATTTAGTTTCTCTGTTATCGTACGTGCTGTGTTCACTACTGTGATGATGTGATCTTTGGTACTGGAAGTTACTGACCATGGGAAACTGAAATCACTGACTGTGAAACTATAGATAAGAAAAATCTATGTATGTCCTTATGGTCTTGTTTCAGGACTATCAATACCCTCATGGTTCCATAGCATATCCTTGAAGCCCCTTTATCATCTTGAATATGTCCCCAGCCCACTATATGTGTGACACTTTTGTAAATGGATCTAATAAAAAGAGTGCACTTTAGTAAGTCATAAGTATACAAAGAATAGGACACAAGGCCTATGAGAATTCAGGAGCATAGCATATTCTAAGGATCCAATAGATGTAGGATCATTGGAATATTCTTTCTATAGTGAAAAACATAATTGTTATATATTGTGTTTGCTACCATGCCTGCAGAGGAGGTTCAGGCCTTGTTGAGTTTCTTGTGGTTTTGAGAAAGAAATACATTAAACATATTTGATCACTTATAAGGCATCCCAGCTATTTCTATGTGCAAATTTCCTTTTTTACAGGTGGTACACCTGCTGTACTCCATGGATATCAGCATTGTCCATGGAAGACAGAGATATTATATGGAGTCTTACGCAAAGCCAAAGTGAGTCATAGCTCAGACTAACAAAATTTTGGAGGAAGGTATACCTTAATAATATGTCCATGAGTATTTAGCATATGAAAATGAGCTCTTGGCTGGCTTTTGGACCCTGGTGTTTCCTAAGTATTTGATTTATGAGACCTCTAGTGTTATAGAGTCTATAAGATTCTTGGACACAGATCCACCAAACTTTCCATTTGTTACTACTGAGTTACCTGGGGTCCTTTTTCTCTAGGTGTTGGCCTTGGAGACAGAAAGGATGACAGCTCCAAGTCTTGATATTCAATATTTGGGAGCTTATATCTCAAGGCTCTACAATACAGGCACTTATGGATTAAAATACTCAGTTGGAAGGCTTAATGTCCTAGACTTTAGCCAATAGGAATCTCTGACCCTTTGGCAATTACTGTAATCCTCAACCTCCAAGAGGCAAGAGTGGCTGTGGTAGCTAGCCACTAGCAGGCACTGTTTGTTAGCGTTACAGCTCCCAAGTGGGCCTCAGATGTCAGGACCCTCAATACCAGTAGTAAGTGATGGTGCAGCCTATGCTCTTTACAGTGGTTTGGGGGCTGTGTTATCTGGAATCCTGTGTACATAAGGCTGGACAGTTTCCTGAGAGCTTACTAAAAAACGAAGGCTCTGTCTCCCTTCTTTAGCTCTTCACAGACTGTGTTGTCTCTGCCACTCCCATATTCCTAGTCATTCTTTGAGACTCTTTGAACATAATTTCATTGCTGCTGCCAATTTTACTTCTGCTACTGCCCTGCTGTTGCCTCAAGTACCCCCCTCTTTGTGTTACCAGCTCAACTCGCCCTACTTAGTAGAAAGACCAGAAATAGATAAGGAAAGCCCACCTGGGTCACTTCTTTAATTGAGCCTTATATTACATCAGGGAGCAGCACAGGAAGATGCATGCTGGCCAACCTGGAAAGTGAACCCAACATCATGATTATACAGCTAGACAAGGGCCTGTGGCCAAGGTATCTGTACTAATCATGATAGTCATTCATATAAAGAAGAGATTATATTTATACCAATCACACCACAGTCCTTCTGTGGGGACATGGGGAAAGAACTCCAACTCTGGCCAGAGGGGAAAATGGACACAGGGTTGCCTAAAGTTCACTGAGGCATCTCATGACAAAGAGATCCACGGTAAGCTGTTTGAAATAGTAGTGACTGGTAGGTTATTTTCTGGAGACAGAATTGTGCTTTGGCAACAGCAGCTGCAGTTACAGTGTATTGTCCTCAGACTTTGCTGGAATGTTCTAGTAGCTGGACTGGTGTGAGAGCAGGCTCACTGGCTGCTTGTATGAGAATCCTCTTCACAAGGTAGCCAGGGTTCCCAGGTCTGTCTGTCAATTAGGAAGTCAAATCATCCTGGGTCCCAATGTTTTATTTTATTTGAGGGAAATAAAATTAACATTAAATTTGGTGCTAATAAGAAAAGTCTTTCCTACACATTAACAGTGTTTTTACAGTATAAAGCAGTGCTTTAAAAAGTGTGTAAGTGCCGGGCGGTGGTGGCACACACCTTTAATCTCAGCACTCGGGAGGCAGAGGCAGGCAGATCTCTGTGAGTTCGGGGCCAGCCTGGGCTACCAAGTGAGTTCCAGGAAAGGTGCAAAGCTACACAGAGAAACCCTCAAAAAAAGTGTGTAAGTATCCTTGGGGAGAACTGAGTCATTTTATCTACGTCAAGTGTAGTTTTACTATATAGCATTATATTATAGAAATGAATGATCTGAATGAAACATATCTGAAAAGCGTAAGATAACTTTATTGGCTCATGACTTGGGTTCTGAAGGCCCTTGGTCCTACACCTTCACCAACACTTCCAAAACCCACATATGGACCCCATGGAACGTCCTGACCACTTATCAATGGAAGAAGAAAAGCAAGACTACAGTTCTTAAGTAGACTTCTCAATTTTCCAAATCAGGTCTAAACTGATAGCAATTTCTATTTAGTTCAACTCAGAGGTAACACTGAAAGATACTTGTATTTGGAGAAATATTTGCTTTAAGCAGAAATTATTTGGTTGTCTGTCTTGCAAATAAAGAAAAAATAGCTATGTATCTGTATCTATATTGATGTATAACAACAGCCGGCAAGTTGTCTAATTGGCCAGAACATGGGAAGAATAAAATTTAAAAATGATAGTTTAGGATAGAAGTATATATAGAACTTATTTGTTTGTTTTAAAATGTAAATTTATTGTTTGTTGGTATTATTGGTCAAATATTTATGAAAAATCAGCCTTGATGGTTTTAGGTATAATGTTGTATTTTGTCTATTTCTATCCTCAGGTCAGTTTTGCCTCAGGCGTTGCCTAGCATTACTTTGATTTCAAATTCACTGTTAATTCCTTCTTTATCCCCGGTAATATTCTCTGTACTAAAATCTTCTTTATTGTGCTAATAATAGAGTTACTTGAACTTCCAAATGATGTGTGTATTGATACAATTTGTACAGGAGTATATTTGCATGATATTTCTTTCTCTTTTCTTTTCTTTTGTTTTGTGTTTTGTGCTTTAAGATCTTGCTATTAAATGTGCTTCTACTAAAAAGGTAATACACTGCAGAGACTGGGTCGGTGTGGCTCATTTTAGGAAGACAATTTGTATGCCTTAGTTCACTGAACAGCCACACGTATTAGGTGGACCAGATGCATAGAAAGGAGCAAAGACGTGATGAGCACAACCAGAATGGCCCTGATTTATCTTGGTTCTGTGAGCTCTTGAACTTCAACCTCATTGTTCAAACAATTCAGTCCTTTTTCCTCCCCTATAGTCAAGGACGTTTCTGACCTTTAAACTGAAACCAGGTTAATTGACCATGGAGAACACCAGAGGGTTTGAAACAAGTTTCCTTCATTTCTGAACATTTCTTCATAACCATCCATGCAGGAATAACATCCTCATGGACTTCTGCAACCAGGATCCACTTCTAGAAATTCTGATCCCAGGAGACAGTCACCAATTCACCCCTGCTCCTCATAACCATTACCCCTACCATTAATTTTGCCCTGCTGAATCAACTTATTTTTTTTTCCAGTCACAGTGAGCAGCAGGATGCAGCCATGGGTTCTGAGTTCCATGATGAGACACATATGCCTTAGTTTGCATCTCTCAACACCCAGAAAACTAGATCTTTACATCCAAGCAGACAGACATCCAAGAAAGGTGTAGACTGGTTATTGGCTCCTTTGAATATTGAAGGCAGCAGTCAGTACCAAACAAGTGTATCTTCTCCAGTCTTAAAAATCTCAGTGATTCTGAGCTCATCACAGGGTTGGGCAAGTCTTCGCCCTGGAAACATCACAGGCTGTCATTGATCTCTAGAGGGGCAGGGCTTAACTAATTAACTGGCTCGCTCTGGCAGTATAGTACAGCAAGACAGCCATGGAAATGCTTTCACAGAAACAGCCTGGTGAACTGGCGGCAGAGGTTCAGTTCTGGCTCACTGAGTCCCAGAAGCCACCGTCCTGCAAGTACAGGGTCTTCCTGTGACTGTAACTTTCTTTACCAGAACTCAGGGGGACTGGCGACATAAATGGGTCGTCAGTCTGACCCAACTCAAGCTAAGCTCTCTGGCCGACTGCTTGCACAGGTGCTGAGACACACAGTTCAAGACTGGTTCTGAAAGCTGGCAGTGAGTTAATCAGAGGGCCTCCAAGGAGATCTTCAGGCACATGAGCACCTGGTCTGAGCAACCTTGGAGGAAACAGGCACTGTTCATATGGAGTTGCTGGAGCAAGTCCAGTATGCAGAACCAAGACATGAAAGTGGCAACAAGCTGTTCATTTTCCCCTAGGGAAATAGAGTCAGACACACAGATTTGAGAAAAAAGAAATTTGTAAAGATTTCTTAGCTGGCCCAGGGAAGGAGCAAAGCTTGCTAGGGTAGACAGGTCCCAGGGATAATTCACTTCCACTGCAACGTACAGACAAATTTCAATATTTCCAGAACAAGGGATGAACAATGCCTGAATCCCCACCTCTGTACAGTGCAGATCTACCAAGCCTTTATTCTTCTTGACCTACAGACAGAAGCATATCAGAATTCATACATGTAGTGATGGAGGCAAAGATTTACTAATAGTTTCTATGGCTACTTCACTCCGTTACCCCAGATAGTCCACTGCTTCCTAGGTATTCATGGCCTGTAGTGAGCAGGCAACAGTTATTGTTCCAGACATGTGCAGGAAGTTCTGATGTACTTTCTGTAAACTTATCACTTTAGTTTTCCCCTCCTGGGGTGATCGTTCTGGGTAATATCCCTCTTATTTAACAATGTTTATAAGGCCTGTAACACACTGTCTTCATCTGGCCTCCCAGGATATGGTATGGGAAGAGCTGGTCTGTCATATCACCTCTCAGGTAACAATGCATCTGATAGTTGAAGGTTTCCATAAACAGCAGAGGAAAGAGTGCTGAGATCAGCTCTGCTAAGGTAGAGATGTCCAAGGCTTCATTCCTCGGCATGTTCTGCCCCAATAGCTCCAGGAATATGCTTGGGATCTGGATGTAAATCTTTACTAATCTGTCAAAACTGGGTCCTGTATTCTCTGATCCATATTACAGATCTATACTTGGTGGGCAGGGTACTCTGGGTCCCAGCAGAGTTGGGCAATGACTTCAGGGTTCAGCTTCCACACAGAACTTCTTTGAAAAAGCACAACACAAGAAATGTGTCTCATATAGATTCCCAACAGAACAAATCCATTACAGATAAAATGTTCTATACTGTGGTATTGGTGACAATCTTCCTCTAGCATCCATCTCTACTACTTGCTCAAGGGAGCTATATGAAGAGTTTTGTAAGGCAATACCTACAGGTTATTTATACATCTAAAAATATGAATTCGCCACTCATTAATGCTGATCTTGCCACATAAAGGAGACAAAGTAAAATCTGCCCCCAAATATAAATATACTATAAATTTCAAAACAACAGACAAACAAAACAAAACAAAAAATAGTGGTAAAGAGAGAATAGATGGTAGAGAGACAACAAAAAATACCCTTAAAATGGTTTTCAAACACTATCAATGACAGGCCATCAAAATCATTTTATATAAGCCAGATATCTTGTAAAATTCTTTAGATGAGTGACCACTTTGAATCACAAAGCTCACCGCAGAAAGTTATTTTACAACCATATTCTGCACACTAGAGCAAGGCCTGGAAATTGTTGTAAAGAACATTACCATGCAAACTCAGTGCACTGAATATATTCTCTATTCCCACCTCTCATTCAAATTCCTTGCAAATATTAGCAAGGGTCACTCAGAAATACCCATGCTAATGAAAATTTAAAAAAAAAAAACTGTGATATTGAATGCTACAGACAGTCTCTTCTCCTGGATGACTAAATAACATTTAAAGTCACTGGCCTTCCTTATTGTCCTCAACATCCTGCAAGCGTTAAGGGAATAGTGGTCTTGCAGATGTAGAAGATATCAGTGAGAATATGGCCATTCATCAAGGGAGTCAACGAAAATGAACAGGTTTTGCATTTCCTTCATGGTAGAATACTTAAGGGCACCTACAGACAGGTATGTTAATGGAACTGCTTTGTCACCTGAAGTAAAAGAGGCAAGGAGACACAACAGGGATTATAGCTTCGTCTTGGTTTTGACTCTTCAGAAGCACAAATATTTATCGCTGTTTCCCTTATTTAGCCAAATTCAACCAAACTCTTAGATCTATAAAACCATTGACTGTACATAAATGGGTTTTATTTTCACTTGATGTTAGAGGACAATTTTTCATTTATGGTTGTAATTAAAAAAATCACCATTTTCTTTGTCAGAAGTATGACATAGAAAGCATCATATTTGAATTTTAAAACTTTTTAATGTGCTGCACTAGGCCAAAGATAATCAAAAGAAAAAATACTGTTATGAATATTCAATAATGTTTTGCTGCAAATCATTGTATTATTACAATGTGTGACCTATAAGTATATGTTGGGTAACCATTTACATGATCGGTTCAATTAAAAAAATTTTAGACATAGATTCATAAAAATTACATTTTTGTTAAAATTAAATGCTCCAACCCTTTGTTCCTTATTTGGTAAATGTGTATTTCTGACTTAGTTTTTTCTATGCTTCGTATGAAAAATACAATTTCTGAAGATTGAAAACTTTAGTAATTTAGATTGTTCTCTAACATATTTGAGTTAAACTATGGAAAGCTATTGCTTCTTGTGAACTGAAGTAGTCTACTTAGACAGAGCTTAATGGGTGAAGTACTTGCCATACAAGTGTGGGGACCCAGGTTTGAATCCCCTGAACCCATGTAAAGTGGGCTCTAGTAGTGCACTAATTGTATGTTATCTCAGTGGTCCTCCAGTAAAATGTGAGGCAGAAACAGAATGCACATAATCAGTACAGCCACAAACAACACAGAGACTCTGCCTCCAACAAAATAGGTGAGAACCACAGCTGAGGTTGACCTCTGACCTTCACATGCCCACTCCTTCCAAGACATGCCCTTGTTCATGTTTGCCTGCACATGCAGACATGAATATGGACACACACACACACATACACACACACACACACACCAAAGTATTCTACTTAAGAGTATGTGTGACATACTAAGTCTGTGAATCATATAATTTTTTTAAGTTCAGAAATATCAGTATTATGAAATTATTGGACTAGTAAAATTATTAGACAATGTTAATATCTAGGTTCACATCACTAAGTAAACAGATGGCTGAGGTCATAATGATGGCATCCTGTCAGCCTTCCAAAGTATTTTAAGCTATAGCTATCACCTTGAGATCAGGGGATTCCATGGAAACAGGATTTCACAGTTTTTAATTTGTGTTCCTAAGCAATGGTTGACCACTCTCTGAGCAGTGGACCAGCCTTCTCCACCAGTGGGCAATCCATCCACACATTCTTCTGTTTCAATCACATCACTGTCCTCATTTTTCTACAATGCCGCAGGCAGGATTTACTGTTTGTGGATTCCTATTATTTATGGTTTATAAGTCTCTATGTTATGTAAGAAGGTTTCCTTATCCTGTATTTACTTCTGCAAAATTGTGTTAACTATTTTAACCTTCTGCATTTTCATAGATTTTCCAATCTTCTTGCTGAATTCCAAGGAGACAAGAAGAAAAGTGTGTTGACATTTTTACTGAAGTTTGTTCTTATTTTGCTAGATCAGAATGGGGTGGATAGTGGCTGTATTTTCAACCTATGTAATATTGTTTTCTTTTTAAAGTTTAAATTAAAGTAGAATGATAATTATATCACCTCCAACCTTCTCCTCCAGTCTGTCTCACCTACTTTCCACCCCTGGTTCCCTCTCAAATTCATAGCCATTTTTCTATTATTATGATTATTATTGTATGTGTGAATACATATATAAATGCAACATGCTGAGCCTACTTAGTACCTCTTGTATAATATGTGTTTAGGGATAGCCTCCTTAATTGTTACTCAATATCAAATAACCAGCCCTAAATTATTTGTCTATAATACCTTCTGTGTTTAAAGTCTGATTATTCTGTTTTTGATATAAGGATGCCATCCTTCTTGCTGCTACTACTCTTTAATGGAATCTTTCTCTTTTCTCTTACTCATTCTTGCCAGGGGGCATCTGTTCTATTAGGTACTTCAAAACTTGAGTTCTTTGTTTTATGTAAATCTATGTCTTTGCTTTTTCCTTGTTTGATTAATGTCTCCTCTTGTTACCTTCGGCTTTTGTTGTTATTCGTTTTCCAGTATTCTGTCTAATATCTGGATTATTACTTTTTAAACTTCATAATACAAATACTGTATTGAAGATCAACAGCTGTGGAGCCTTCATGGAACTGGACTAGGCCCTCTGCATAGTGAGACGATTGTGTAGCATGATCTGCTTAAGCGGCCCCCTGGCAGTAGGATCAGAATCCATTCCTGGTGCATGAGCAGGCCTTTTGGAGCCCACTTCTATGATGGGACACCTCACACAGCCTTGAGGCAGGGGGAGGGTCTTGGACCTGCCTCTACTAAATGTACCTCCCCATGGCAGGCCTTACCTTCTTGTAGGAGGGAATGAAGGGTGGGTTGGGAGGGGGAGGCTGGAGAGGGTAGGAGGAGGGAAGAGGGGGATCTTTGGTATGTAAAATGAATAAAAAAATGTTAATTAAAAAAAGAAAAATTAAAAAAACAAACAAATATTGTACTGATTTACATGATGTATTATCTATGCCCCTATATATTACCTGTGCCCCTATAGTTTAGACTGTAGTGAATATTTTAAATCAATTTTTAGTTCTAACCACCTTTGAATGTATAGTATGATTACTTCTTAGAACCAAGAATTATTTTCAAGTATGTTTCTATTGTACTTTCCAAATAGATTTTCAAAAATAGCATCCAGATTAATTACATGTTCAAAAGAAAAGATAACATGTTTAACCATTTTTTCAATGCCTGGGCATACTCTTTTGGCCTATAATATACTTGGTAGTTATAAATATGCCATGTGTACTAGTGAAACATGCATGCTGCCTAATTGAGTGAGACATGTATGATATCCTTTGTATAATATTTCTATTTGTCATCTAAATCTTTCATATTCTTTTTAGTATTTAAATTAAAATTTCCTATTGTGATGTTGTCATTTTTCTACATACATCAAAATGTAATAAAAATTACACAAAGACATATGCATTCAGATATCTATGAACTCAGATTTTTATATAATTCTATGAGAGCTGTACTTTCATCATTAAATATTGACCTTCTTTACTCTCTAAATTGTTTTTGCCATAAATATAATTCTATCTAATAGCTGTCTAGAGAGGTATGTCTCTATGTCCATGGCTACACCCGACGATTTGGTTTAGAATTTACCTAATGCTCTCAGCCTTTCATGTCTCATTTTTATGTATCTAATGAATAAAGGAGTTTTGAAAATATCAAACACCTCAGTTCAGCTACTCATCTAAACTGAGAATCCTTGTGTTTTGACTTGCATATCTATTCCATTGACATTTATTGTAATTACAATTGCATGTGGGGTTAGTTGTACCCCTTACTGCATTCTTTATCATAATCTCGCCTTTTCTCTGCTTCTTTATAATTTCCCTCTCCTGTCTCTTTGAATTCAACAGGCACTCTATGATTTATTTCACTTCCACAATGTCTTCGAAATCATATATGTATTCAATCATCATGAAACTTGCTTTTCTAGCAAGTTTTAGTGATGATGCATCATAATCATTTTTTTAGACACCTGGCAACATGGTTCAAGTGTGAATGGCCAGCCAGTGGATTTCATTCATGGAAAAAATCAAGATGCAGGTGACTTTTTTTTCATGTGCCTTCCTGGTCCCTGGGATCTAGGAAACCTCTGTATTCTAATGAAGTTAGAAGAAGAAGAAGAAGAAGAAGAAGAAGAAGAAGAAGAAGAAGAAGAGAGAAAGTGGAATGAGTAACTATTTCTTAGTATAATGATTGATAATCTGATTAGCTTTTTAAAGTCATACAACTTTAAAGTCAAGAATTTTCCCATAAACTCTAGCAGATATACCCAGAAATCACCCATATAGACTTACAACTAGGAATATCTCAGAAATCACAGAACTGGGAATAAACATAAGAAAGATTACAAAATTTCTCAAGGGCAAAAGGAGCTGGAAGTATAACATCGTCACAGCTTGGGGAACAAACTGTCAACCTAGAATTTGAGTTCCTAGAAGACATCTAGAATAATCATTCAGAAGATTGCAATTAATATTATTTTCAATCAAATAAAAATGTCAGTGCTTATTACCAATAGCTTTCTCTACCTCACTGAATGCATAACCAAAGTATTTTAGAAAGTAGAACTAAAGCCCAAAATGAATGCATCAAGAAACTATGGCTGACAAACTAAATAGAGCCTGCAGTCTGGTTTTGTTCTTCTGAGCAAAGAAATTTGATTTTAAACATACTTGATATTTTCTTCTATTTAGTCCTTCTACATTATATCTTCTATATTTTCTTAAGTCTTCATTTAATTTCACTAACACATTTCCAAACTGTCTTTAATATTTAACTGATTAACCAGGACACTAATGTCTAGACATTTCCCTGCCTCCAATTTCTAATCAATTGATTTATCTTGAGTTGTTTTTAAATAGTAATGTTGTCTGTTTTTTTTAATGTCATTATTGCAACATCTATGTCTTATGCATTGTAAATTAAATCTTCATATTTCTGTTCATAACCCTTGACATTCACCATGAGATGCCCTGTCTGATAAGTGATGTCTACAATTCTCTTTACTATTATGCTTTTTCTAACCCCAGGATCACACTCAGTCCATGCACAAAGTAAACTTAATAGGCAAAATAGTCTGTAATTCCATAAACAGCTTTTATCCACTGAGGTATGATATTAAATTAATAAACATCCCAGCTTCCTGTATTTAAGCACATTTGACATTTAGCACATTTGACACTTTCTACATGTCTTTTTTTCTTTTAATGTTGCTCTCATAGAATAGCCTGACAAGTAATACAAGGGAAAAAAGAGTTTATTTTGGTTCACACTTCAAGGGTAACATCCATCACGGCTGGTCAGCCAAAGTAGCGGAGTGTGAGGCCGCTGGTCCCATTGCATATTCAGGAAATAGATAATGCTGGATTAATGTATGCTGCTACTCTCTCTTTCTCCAACTTTACAGTCCAGAATTCCATCCAGGTAATGGTGCCACATATACCAGGTGTGTTTTCTCACTCTAATTAATGTTATCAAAATAGTCCCCCACAGTCATATTCAAAGACCCGACTCCCAAGTGATTCTAGATTCTGTGAAGTTGACTACTAACACTATCCCACCAGGAAAGTCTCTAGTAAGATTCAGATTTTGTGTCCACAACATTTACATGTTTTTCTTATTTTCTATATATTCTATTAATATATTCTGAGAGTGTCTACCACATGATCTGCTTGCTTTTGGATCTTTGTTTTCGAAAGCGTTTCTGCAAAATAAACTATTCACCACTTGATCATCTCATGCTGTGGGCCTCTTGAAAAATACCTCTTAATGCATCCTTTGTTGCCTTGTTATTCTGTGTTTCTCATTATTTTTAGCAGTGTGAATTCATTCTGCCTGGTGTATCTCTGAGACTCTTATAAGGCTGCAGTTGTATATTCATCCTGGGTGTCCTTAAAAAAATATGTCTTCTTTGCTTCCACCAAACTTACTGGAATGTTATGAAGCAATAGAGTTGAACCATGAACACCTTTCAACTTGAATTTTCCCTAGCAGTGTGGATAGTACTTTTTCTGTATTCAGGAATAGTTGAGGGAGTCTGATCTCTTTGGGATACAATTGAGTGCCATCTCCAGGACCACTACCCCATGGGAAGGGTTGAAATCCCAACAGATGCTAGCAGATGAAGTAGTGGTAGCAGTGGATTATCCAACAGATGCAGCATCAAAGGTCTCCATAAGGAAACCACCAAAGCTTCAGAGATAGGAGAGGCAAAACAAATCTGAGACAACATATAAGTTGTGTCCAATGTATTACATCTTACCTACATATTGTTAAGAGATCAATTTCTTTCAGCCTTGAACTGAGCCTGATAAAGACAAGTCATCTTGAGTCCCTGCCATCCTCTTTTACTGGGGAACTATGACACATTAGAGGACTCAGTTGAAAGTCTGCCTCTTCCAAAGGACCAAACCCTTATGTTCAGTAGAGGCTGTGTATGAAAGCTCAATCTTGCCCCTCGCATAGCAACAAAATGACTAATCCTACAAATGGGAGTTTTAGCTCTCTTTCCAGTTTTAATTTCTGGCAATGTAAACTAATTTCAAAGACTTTTTTACACATTTCTCTATGCATTCAAAAGGGACTTTTAACTGGCACAGTCAGATGCAGTGCTGTTAGTCATGTTTCTATCACATTGTCAGAAAAATGATAACTAACTCTTCCATCCAATAAGTATTTATTTGCAGTTTAAGAAATCTGTTCAAAATGACATCATGAAATTTGCAGGCAAATGGACAGAACAAAAAAAAATCATCCTGAGTAAGGTAACCCAGACCTAGAAAGACAAACACAAAAACTTATGTACTCACTCATAAGTGGATATTAAATGTAAAGCAAAGGATAACCAGGCTACAATCCACAGCCCCAGAGAAGCTCGGTAACAAGGAGGACCCTAAGAGGGATGCATGGATCACTCTGGGAAGAGGAAATGTGAGATCTCCTGAGTGGATGGGGAATGGAAATATGAAGTATTGGGATTGTTGAGTTGGGGAAGAGATGGGGAAAGAGAACAATAAAAGACATATCTTGATAGAGGGGGCCATCATGGGGTTAGGTAACTACCTGGTACCAGGGAAACCCCCAGGAATCCACAGGATGAACCCAGCTAAGACTCCTAACAATAGTGGAGAGTGTGCCTGAACTGACCTTCTCCTGTAATCAGAGTGGTGAATACCCTGATTGTCATCATAGAACCTTCATCCTATAATTAATGGAAGCAGATGCAGAGATCCACAGTCAAACACTGGGCTGAGCTCCAGGAGTCCAGTTAAAGAGAGGGAGGAGGGTGGGGGTAAATATCATGTTGGGGAACTCACAGAGTCAGCTGACCTGAGCTTGTGAGAGTTCACAGACTCTAGATCAACAACAGCTAGGGAGTCTGCATGGGACCAACTTAGACCCTCTGCATATGGGTGACAGTTGTGTAGCGTGGTCTGTTTGTGGGGCCCCTAGCAGTAGGACCAGGACCTGTCCCTGGCACATGAGCTAGCTTTTTGGAACCTATTCCCTATGGTGGGATGCCTTGCTCAGCCTTAATGCAGCAGGGAGGAGCTTGGTCCTGCTTCAACTTGATATGCCATGCTTTCTTGACTCCCATGGAAAGCCCTACCCTTTCTGAATGGAGAAGGAAGAGGAGTAGAGGGGGGAAGGGATTAGAAGGGAGCTTGGAGGAGGGAACGGGAGAAGAGGGAGGAGAAACTCTGGTTGGCATATAAAATAACTAAAAAAAATAATAAAAGAAATCTGTTCAATTGAATTAAAATGAAATTCAATAATGTTGGCAAATGGACATTATTTATCATTGATTATTCTACTTTTCTCTTTGTACTTCTGGTTTTACAAGTTGCCCATCCTAAATTTGTCTTAAGCTTCTAATCACAAAATTATTTAGGAATAAAATAAGGAGCTGGAGATGACTCAGCAGTTAAGAGCATTTGCAGACAACCTGTGTTTGATTCCCAGCACCCAAGTCTGCATGTCAGTGGATTCACAAACACTCCAGCTCCAGGTAATATGACTCCCTTTTCTGGCTTCTGCAGGCACTATACACACACACACACACACACACACACACACACACACACACACATACACACACACACACACACACACACACTTTAAAAAATAAACTTTGTTAAATAATAAAATATAACATATAATGCCCCCTAAGAAATATCAGTCAAATCTAGACCAATAATGGACACTTCTATTAGGAATGTTGGATTACACCAGTGGTTTTCAACCTTGACTGTGGGAACATTTAGGAAATAGTAATGCTAAGGATGACCCCATATTAGACTACTAGCAATAGTGGAGAGGGTGCCTGAGCTGGCTTACCCTGGTAATCAGATTGGTGAATGCCCTAACTATCATCATAGAGCCTTCATCCAGTAACTGATGGAAGCAGATGCAGAGATCCACAACCAAGCACCAGTCTGAGCTCTGGGAGTCTAGTCAAAGTGAGGGAAGAGGGATTATATGAGCAATGGGAGGTCAGATCACAATGGGGAAATCTAGAGAAACAACTGAACCAAGCTCTTAGGAACTCACCCACTTTAGACTGACAGCTGTAGAACCTGCATGGGACAGGACTAGACTCTCTGTATACAGGAGACAGTTGTGTAGCTGGGTCTGTTTGAGGGTCCCATGGCAGTGTGATCAGGATCTATCCCTGGTGCATTACCTGGCTTTCTGGAGCTCATTACCAATGGTTGGACACCTTGCTCACCCTTGATGCAGCAGGGAGGGGCTTGGTCCTGCCTCAACTGAATGTAAGAGGCTTTGCTGTCCCCTCATGGGAGAACTTACCCTTTTGGAGGAGGGGAGGAGGGGGGGGGGGGGGGGAGGGTGGGTGGAGTTAGGCTGGTGGGGGGAAGTGGGAGGAGGGATGAGAGGAGGAGCTATGGTTGGTATGTAAAATGAATTAACTAACATTTTTTTAAATAAAAAAAGAAATAGTGATGCCAGGAAGTCAACCAAAAGGGTTCTTACCTTATTGGCCTGAGATAAAGCCCTGCTTTCAGCTTCATGAGCTCCGAAGGTGCTACTGATGATCATTTACAATATTGGATTGGTGAATGTAATCTCTATAGAGAGATTGCTATAGAGAGAGGCATGCCTAGAGGTATAAAGGGAAAGATCAAGCACCAGGCAGAAGTTCTACAACTCGAGAGCCCAAGTCATGTCCCAAACAGATCTGGAGACTCTTCTGTCTCTACAGCTAGCAGTTCTGGTTCCTTAACTTGAACCTCGAGGCTAAACCTTGGAATAAACAAATCCAGTTCTAACTTGACATATAGTCTCTGTTCCAAGTTCTACAAATCATGTTCCCCCACTAAGCCTCCACCTAAACATCCCACTTCAAAGAACTAGGCTCCAGGCATTTTCTATTCAGACCAATTTTCTGCATCATAGAGTTGATACACTAATGAATTATGATGATGTATGCAAGCTTTTTACAACAACAATTGGCAAACTGTAAACTCACAATGCCATTGTTGATGATATTGATACTGTTGTTAGTTTTCCTCTCCTGGACTGTTTCCATTGATGCCTTACCTTATAAGAGAAACTTTCAGGCCAGCCACAGCAGCACAGTAGTGCCTGCTCCCTCCACCAGCTCTGGCACCATGGTACCCTCTCAACCTAGAGTTCCTTTGTGTTTACCCACACAAGGTTTATTGAGTCTCTAATGTGTTATCAGTCCTGTGGCAGAACCGGGCTACACTAAGAAAAACTGTCACAGCCTGGAAAAATACCTCCAATACCTTACTTTATGTCATTCACAGAGAGGCAGAGATATGATTGTGAAAATATCTCTAAGTTAGGGTTACTATTGCTGTGACAAAACACCATGACCAAAGCAACTTGGGCAGGGCTGGGGAGGGTTTACTTGGCTTACACTTCCATATCACTATTCATCATTGAAGGAAGTCATGGCTTGCTAGGCCGGATTTCTTACAGAACCCAGGATGACAAGCCCAGGGATGGCCCCAGCCAAAATAGTCAGGGCCCTCCCCCATCAGTCATTAATTAAGAAGAATGCTCTCTAGCCTGCTCTTATGGAAGGCTTTTCTCAATTGAGGCTCTCTCCTTTCAGATAACTCTACCTTGTGTCAAGTTGAGATAAAAAACTATCTAGCACAACCCATCTAACCACTGCTGAATGATGTCTGCTCATCTACCCCTCCTACAGAAGCACCGTAGAGAAAATGCCCATTTTATTCTTTACTCAGCTCTCATACACTGTTCTCATATTGGTGAACAGGTCTGTCCTCATCATCCTCATTAGACACCCCCCTTATTTTTAATACAAAGATATATTTTTATTATAAAATCATATTATGTATGATTCAAAATCAAATATATAAATGCCAAATAAAGATCTGAAATATATTTCTCAAAATCCATATAACTTCTCTTGCTTCTAAATTCACTTTTATATGTTAGTTAACTACTAGATAACTCATATTAAAGTATCTTATTTTTAATTATGTACACATGCGTATGTCTGTGCATGTTTGTGCACACATGAATGCAGGTGCCTGTGAAGTCCTCAAGAGGGAATTTGATTTCCTGGAGTTGGAGTTAAATGTGCCTATGAGCTGCCTGACATGAGTACTGGAAAATGAATTTAGATCTGCAACAGCAGCACATGTTCTAATATTCTTCACCGATGAGCTATTGTTCCAGCCCCCTGCTACTAGATAATTCTACTATGAAACTTTATAGTACTTCAAAATCAACACATCTAAAGTGGAGCGCATCTTGTTTCTCTCCAAACTTCTTCCATTTGTTATATTCCATATATCATCTAGTTCCATGACTATTCATTCAGTTATTCTAGGCCAACATTTGATGACCATAAATCTTCCATCTTCTGTGGTGGCTTGAATGAGAACAGCATCTACAGACACATATATTTTAATACTTGTTTCTCAGGATGTAGAACTGTCAACTGTTTGGCAAGGATTAAATGGTATGACCTTATAGGAGGAGGTATGCCACTTTGGGCTGGCTTTGTGATTTCAGAAGTCCCAGGTATTCCCAGTTAATCCTCTCTGCTTTAGTATTGTGGAACAAGATGTAATCTTTCAGCTACTGCTCCAGAATCCTGCTGCCACATTCCTCACTGTGATGGTTATGGACCACCTGAAACCCTAAGTCCAAATCAACTCTTTCTTCTACAAGTTCATGGTGTCTATTCACAGCATAGCCCTTTATGATCTAAGATTCTAGACACATGATATGCAGAACCTCAAATATATTCATATGTATCATATCATACAAGGAGCACACAACACAGTAACTTTATTTAAGTTGGAATGGGTTGTGGCTGGAGTCAAAATTGTAGGATGAGGTGTCTATACTTAACATAACTCTTAAAATCTCTCACTTGCTTGGTGACTTCTGTGCTGGCTAGTTTTTTTTGTAAACTTGCAACAGTCACTTGGGAAGAAGGATTCTCAATTGAGGAAATTTTCCCACCATTTTGGCCTGTGGTAAGTCTGTGGGGTTTTGTTTCCTTATTTGTTTGTTTGGTTAATTGGTTGATTTGGTTTGGTTTGGTTTTTTTCATTGATTGATTGATGGTGTTGGGCCCATCTCATGCGGGGGGGGGGGGGGGGGGGGG
>CABHPQ010168607.1:0-41271 GCA_902168405.1 Peromyscus aztecus | reverse complement strand
GGGGGGGCAGTATCACCATTGGGTGTGTAGTAGTAGGTGCTATAAGAAAACAGGATAAACATACCATGAGGAGAAGTCAATTGGTAGGCTTCCTCCATAGCCTCAGCATCAACCTCTGCCTGCTCTTCTGACTTCGCTCAGTGATAAACTGTGACCTGAAAGTTGTAAACTGAAATAAACCCTTTCCTCCTCACATTGCTTTTGGTCATGGTATTTTACCACAGAAGAGGATACCCTGACTAAAATACCTTCCCTTTTGCATTTCCTCTATGGTACCCTGCCTTGCCAGTGTCTTGGTGAAAGCAGGTCAAAGAGAAAACCAGAAGTTCATAGAGAAATTAGGAAGATGTAAATTGTGCCATCTTTGCAGTTTTGCCCAGTGTTCCAATAATCACTAACACCAAATACCTCCATGAGAAATAACTACAGCATTAGTAGAAAAGTCCACATTCTCTTTAGACGGTCCAGTGTAGTGGGAAGAACTTGATATGGTGCTTGATACCGACAGAGTAATATTTCTTTGCTCTCACTTCATCCTGCAACTGTGCTTGATGGCAATCTGAAAAGAACAGTAGGAAGGATAAAAACTCAGGTATCACAGGCAGCAAGGGGAGAGCCATGGACTATGTGCAGTCTCCATGGTAAAAGCCCCTGCTTTCAAGCGTGCTGATGTGAATTCAATCTTCAGGATCCACATGGTAGAAGGGAAGAACTGCAACAGCATGGGCCTCTGACTGCTACATGGACACTGTGGGATGAACACACACACACACACACACACACACACACACACACAGACATACACACACAGACACACATATACACACATAGACACACACACAGACACATACACACATATACACACATACACACACACACACACACACACACACACACACACACACACACACAAATTTCTTACTCCTCATTCCATACCCAGCTTTCCCCATAATACACAGTGACACACCTGCATACGCATGCCCTCTCAAAGGAGAAATTCTCTCTTCCAGCTTTTAGAGTCTAGACCTACAACACAAGTGTCTGCAGGTGCTCAACCCTCAAACAAATGGAACCTCACACTCTACCTGTTTGGTACAAGAACAATCTTTTACGGGTACCCTTCATGCTGTAGTGACAACCCGACATCCAGGCTCTCCAATCCCATTTCAAATCTGTACCACATCAAGGTCAGTATCTGTCTTCCACCAGAGTCATAAATGCATTCTGCAGTTTTAAACCAAATAATAGCCCTCCCATCCAGACAGGGTATGACTTCCACATTATTGCTTTTCTTCTTCTTTTTCCGGGTCTATAACGATCTTCAATTACTGCTCCCTCCAGCATGGGCGGCGAAGCCGTAAGGTTTTCAGGGACAAGCCTACTCTTCCGGCTTTATTGTCAGCGGCAATTTTAATTCATTTCATTTCTGTGTCACTGTCACTGCAACTTCTCTCTTCGACGCTGTGCGGTGTCCCGAAGTTCGGAGTTAATGCAGAAACCTTTGCTTTAGTAGAAAAAAAATAGCGTTCTTTCACTCTCCCCTCTCACATTAATAGAGAGCGAGCCACAGTCGGCTCCAAAATTCAGCAAAATAAAATTCCTTCCAAACGCCAAGAGACTCTTCACTGTCTTTTCAGAGAGATGGCAAGACAAGGATTATCATTTATGGGAAACAAATAAAAGAAGATTTTAGGAAATAGCTGGATTTGTCTTTTTTTTTTTTTAAGGCCTGGCATTGGTTTTCTGTTTTGCCTTGGATTGGTGAGGCAGGTGACTTTAAAGGAAGGTTTTAATCTGACTCTCTCTCTCTCCTGTCTCCTGTCCCTTCGGAAAAATCAAAATAGAGCTATTGGCACTTACTTTCCACTTGGTGATGCTTTAAGTTCGAGCTCAGTGTGTGTGTGTGTGTGTGTGTGTGTGTGTGTGTGTGTGTGTAGGGGAGGACCTAGTACAAATGGTTCCTGCCAACAGTGGATGTGATCTTGTACTGAGCTGAGATGTACAAAATGGTCTCTGGGGAAGAGAAGGGTTCACCTGTGTAAGGTAAATGAACTCTTCTCCATCTTTAGGGAATGGTGAGATTGCTCTACTGTAAAAGTGATGTCCCAAAGAGTTTATTATCTTTCCCCCATTTGTGGATCATTTGCCCTGACTTGATATAGAATCCAGTCAATAGTAATGTCTTTTTGGATTTACACAGAAAAATTGGATAAAATGTGCAGTACTTTGTTTTCATTTTGGCATCAATAAATATCTTATATCAAAGGCATAGAAAAAGGATAGCCGTTTTTTTCCCCTTTAGTTTTTCGAGACAGGGTTTCTCTGTGTAGTTTTGGTGTCTGTCCTGTATCTCGCTCTGTAGACCAGGCTGGCCTCAAACTCATAGAGATCTGCCTGGCTCTGCCTCGCGAGTGCTGGGATTAAAGGTGTGTGCCACCACCGGCCGGCAAGGATAGTCATTTTTAAGTGCCAACATTTGTCTGTGCTCTACTTCCTACCACAGTCTAGGTTCGAGGAAAGAGAGTTAGCAGAGTTGGCCTGTCAAGGCAAAGGAAGAGTAAAACAAGAAGCAGAAAAGAGGAAAATGCTGAGGGCAGCATTTTCTTGTCTCTGTTATCTGCTTCCTGTTTCCCTTTGGAACAGAACTTGGAGATGGAAGTCTTAATACAGGGAAAGGATGGAAGAGGGAATCACACAATTGTAATTATTTATGGGCAAATGACAGTTTGGGGTAAGGTAAAAATATGGAATGCATGAGTCATATAACATGATCTTTGCATTCTGTGATATATGAGTCAGTAAAGAACTGAGTGAATATGTCCTCCCAGAAATAGGGTCTTGCCTGGCAAATCCAGCAGTGTGACTCCATTCCTTCTGGCCTATATCCAAGGTTGGCAGTTGTGGCTCTTGTCTCCTTATTTTTTTTCCAGAAAATGCATTAAGCAAACACCTCGTGATGATAATAGTCAAGGCGCTTTCCCAAGCATTGATTTAGCAAATTGTACATTGGTGACTGGTAGAGTAACTGTCACTAAAAGTTGCCAGAGTCTCCAGGATTGAGCATTGGTTAACTGGTATAAACTTTTCTTTGTAGATTCTGTAATTTCCAGTAAAATTGAAATTCTAAGAAAAGTACAGTGCCATTTCTTTTCTGTCATCTTATAAATATGGTTTTGTCATATTTATTTTCTCCAGAAAAATTTAACCCCCATGTGGCCAATGCTGAAATTGTAGATTTCTCACTTCCTGTCACACTCATTTCAGAATGGCATCATTCACTGAGACATAGGAACATTACTTTATGATGCTATGATCTTCACTCTAAAACACAGTGGAAAAGAAAGAAGAATTGCAGATACTGAATATGTGGAATTTTTATGAGCAATAATATTTGGAATAAAAGTAATCAAGTGTAAAGAGCAGTTGGCATTAATCAGTAAACATATTTTGGGCCATAAATAACATAAAACTCTAAAGGGCTGGGATGATAGCTCAGTTTGTAAAATGCTTTCTGCATAAGCATGAGGAACCAAGTTCAATCCCCAGCACTCATGTAAAAAGCTAGATACAGTCATATGTGTTTTTCATGCCAGTACTGTGGAGGTGGAGGCATTGTTCACTCTGCATTTAGCAAAGAGACAGCAATGCTTTTTGCAAGGACCCTTGTGGGGAAATGAAGAGGAAAGTTCACCAAAATGAACAGAGAAGACTGTAAGTATATAGGCTGACCAGTCTGGAGAAGAGAGAGTGGAAGCACCCCAGGTGTGGTAAAGGCATGTGAATTTTGACTGACTTTACTCTGAGCAAAGATGGACAATCATTCTAGTTTCTTACTCTACCAGAAGGTTCACAACCTTGGAGTGGAAAGGCAGTATGCAACATGCGCACAGAGACACTGAGGCCCCAGCTCAGCCTTAGCAAAGAACCCACACCAGACTTGACACAAAGTGGAATGAGGCAGATGGCATGGACTTGGATGATACACTTCTACATAGGAACTAAAGTGAGTTGAGCAGTTGAGCCACAATGTTGGTCTCCTAATATGAGATTCATGGGCAGCATTTACCAGTGGCTGAAAGAAAGAAGGTCAAATACTTGTCTCACTGACCTGGTGAATAGCTGCTCAGATTGCTGTTTCAATTTTATAATTTCTGCTGGGTTGTATTGAATGTGGAAATTAATTGTAAGAGAATAGGCATGTGTATGTGGGTGGGAGAATGTGTGCACACCATGTGCACACGTGTGTGCATAAAGCAGAGGGCAACCTCACGTATTGTTCCTCAAGAACATCATCCACCTTTGAATTTCTGAGATGGGATCTCAGCAGCCTGGGGTTCACCAAGCAGACTAGACTGTCTGGTCAGTGAAGCACAGGCATCCTCCCATCTCTGCCTTTCAGGCACTAGGGTTACAAATATACACTTCTCTGCCCGGTTAATTTTTTATAATGGGTACTAGGGATTCAATTCCCACTATAGGTGCTCATGTTTGCAAGGCAAACACTTTGACCATCTCCTCCCCACCAGTCCACCAGAGATTCAATTTTAATTAGAAAGTTACATAACTTATAACCTAGTGTGATGAAGACTAATCAGTAGCCTTGATATTTGTATCATCTGCTGTATTTTTATAAACTGCAAGGCAAGAACTACTCACTCTGTTTTATTGATCATGAAGATTGGGTTTAAAGAGTTCAAGTACCTTGACTATGATCATTCCCCATTCTTTGCAACTGGGACTACGTTCTCCGGGACCTCCACTCTCAATTCCCTCCCTGTGCTAGGCAGCATTGGCTGAGATGGAAACTGCTGCTCTTCTGCCAGCATGGTAGAGCACTCTCGAACAGCATAGCAGGTCATCCCCATGTATAGCGTTGCTGCTGCTGTGCCGTAAGTCAATAGCAACACAGCAGACTTGCATGGGATCTTTATAAACAGGATCCCACTTGATGTTTACAGTGAAATCCTGCAAGGTGTCACTACATGAAAACAGATGTCACCACCCATCACCATTTTATAGAAAACAAAACCAACGTATTAAAAAGGAGGAATGCTAGGAAGAAGAACCAGCAGGTAAGGGGTTTGCCACCAAGCCTATGGACTTGAGCTAGATCCCCGGGTCAGGTCCTGCTTAGTGAAGGGAGAGAACCACCTACCAGCCATTTCCATTGACCTCCACAAGCACACTGTGGTATGTGTACACATGCCCACGCTCATGCGCACACACTATATTTTCTAAAGTTGTAAGATGAGGTAAGGAAAGGGATGAAGGCAGGGATCAAAAAGAGGGAGTTATCTAATTTGATGTGAACCAACACCTTTTGACTTTTGGTTCAGTACTTTGTTTTTAACATAACAAAACTGTAAAAGAAAAAAAAAATAAGAACCTTGATTGCACCTTCCTGGAGCTCAGACAGTGATTCAGTGTTTGCGCAGTGAGACTGAAAAGGCAAAGAGCGCCGTGTGTCTCCTCAGAATGCCAACAGACTATAATGGAAGCAGGGGAGGATGGGTAAATGTCAGCCAAGGATCAGTGGCTCTGTGAGGATCACTTACCTTTTCAATCCATGTCAAAATCCTGCATCCAAACTGTTAATATGCCATGCGTACAGATCAGTTCCCAGCTCCATCAGCAGCTGCAAGGAGGCAGTGGTAGGCCTTCATGTCCAATGAGGATGATAATCTGAGCTTTTAATATTCTACCTCCAGGCTGTTAATACAACATGAGGATGACTTTTCTCACATCTTTCTTCCTCCTCTCATAGCTATGATCTCATTTCAACAGATGCCGCATCAGGGCCTGGGGTATTCAAAGGTAAAATTTAGTTACTCACCCTTAGAATGTTATTTTTTTGTGACCCTCAGAGTCAGTGAGTCAGTCTACTCCATTTGTGGAATGCCCTGTAAACTGTGATCTTCTCATTTTTCTCCACCACCCCCAATGATGTCTCCTTAGTTCTCATTTACAGTTTTCTCTTACTCACCCTTGACATACACACACACTTATTTTCATCAGCTTCCTGGCGATGTCTCCTACTTCAGTTATGTAAGACTGTTTCAACCAAAGTTGATACCAATAGAAAATTTTAATCGCACCATCTATCTCTTGTTTTAAAATATATCTAATGTTAAAAGCTCAATTCCTTAGCAGGGCCCCCAAGGGATTCACATAGTTGTTCTATTTTTCCCATAACAGTCCCATTCTCATGTGCTTCTGCTTCTTTACCATTGATCTTACATCTTACATCCTGATTGTTCAATCTGGTGTCTTTTCACAGTCCCTTGTGTGGTGGTATTGTGTTTCCCAAAATATTGTGTATGCTAATAAACTTATCTGGGGTCAGAGAACAGGACAGCCACAATATTAAACATAGAGGCTAGGCAGTGGTAGCATACGCCTTTAATCCTGGCATTCCAGAGGCAGAAATTCATGTGTTCAAGGATACACCCAAGCATGGTGACCCACGCCTTTAATCCCAGAAAGCCAGCCTTTAATCCCAGGGAGTGGTGGTAGAAAGGAGAAAGGTATATAAGGCGTGAGGACCAGAAACTAGAGGCATTTGCCCTGGAGAGGCATTTGCCCTGGAGAAGCATTGGGCTGGTTAAGCATTCAGGCTTCTAGCAGCAGTTCAGCTGAGACCCATTCTGGATGAAGACTCAGAGGCCTCCAGTCTGAGGAAACAAGACCAACTGAGGATCCGGCGAGGTGAGATAGCTGTGGCTTGTTCTATTTCTCTGACCTTCCAGCATTTACCCCAATACCTGGCTCGGGTTTGATTTTATTAGTAAGACCTTCTAAGATTCATGCTACACCCTTGTCTTTGCCTTTATTTCCCTCTTGTCTTAAGTTCTCCAGCTTTCTCCTTGGAAATAAGCTGGAGCACCATGACTAACTCCTTAAGCATTGTCAGCCAATGCCACATTAGAATTACACCAACACTTTGGCATGAAAGCCAAAAGCAGGAGCTTAGGCTGTGTTCATGGGAGGATCCTCTGTATCTAGATAGTATTTGTAGCCCATGAGTGGAGGATCTGTAGAATTGTTTGTCATAGGAGCCAGGTTCATGGAAAGGGTAAGTCCAGACACCAAGAAGATCTCCATTTAAGGGAAGTGATGTTGAGCATACTGCACTGTGTGCTGAGATATTTTCTCCTAGTTCAAAGCAAACTTGAGCTCTTACTGGAATGCCTGGGAATGAAGACAGTTAAAAAGAAAGTTTCTTCACTGAAAGCTCTAAAAACAGAATTACTAAAAACTGGTTCATGGATTGTCTGGACAAACCATGTGAAGAAACAGCACTCATTCCAGCACTTGGAAGCCCAAGGCAGCTGTCTGAGTTCAACACCAGCTTGCTTTGCACAGAGAATCCCAAGGTAGCCATGGCTATATAGTGAGACCCTGTCTGAAAAAAAACAATTTTTTTTTTACAAAGAGCATTTCACGAACAATATGGATGTACTGAAGTAGCTCCCAAGCTCTAGACGCAGCTTTAGAAATAGCAGAGATGTCCATTATGTGTCCTGTGGGAAATGGAGAAGGAGAGAAGAAAAGGGCTGCAGAAGCCTTCACTGTAGCTAAGAATGAATACAAGGTTTTAGTAGCAGATATCTCTAAAAGCCACTAAGGAAAGAAAGAAGAAATGTGGCCATTGCCACCTGATGGTTCAAAAAGACTCTAAAGAGCCCAGATAAAGGCTTTCTTTCAACCACTTAATACTTATTCATGAGGACTGCCATATGCACACACCATGCTCAGTGCCAAAACAATAACAGAGAACAAGACAGGTGTGCGGAAGTGAAGGTGGGTTATAAGCCAGCACACAAACAAGGGGGAAAGACCATCCAGATGTCAATCAACGCAGTGGGAAAACACAACAGACTAATGTGGTGGAGAGGTGGGGGGTCACGAGAGGTCCCAGTGATACCATTTGAGCTGAGTTACGGAAATCATAAAGGAATCAGCCTCAGGATGATTTGGGGAGAACCGTCTGGTAGAGAGAAAAAGCAAGTCTCCCAACCATAAATAGTAATAAACGTGGGCATTTCCAGGGTCCAAAGAATGTCAAAGTAGGAACTCTAGTGGGTGAGTGAGTGAGTGAGTGAGTGAGAGCATGTCAATGGGTGACTCATGAAGATAAAAAGGCTCTGAATCATATATGAACTTAGAAACCATATTCAGGATGTTGAACCTCCTTCGGTGTATAGTAAGAAGTTGTTGGGAAGTTGTAGCAAATAATCTGTGTGGTCTGAAATGTATCTGTGTGTTTAACTATGGTTGCTCTGTAGTCGAATGTTTTCCTGTGTCCTGCCTGGCCTGCGGTCAGGACAAATCTCTCTCACCTGCTGGTCCCACAGCTGATCAGACCCAAATAAACACACATAGGCTAATATTATTTTTAAACTATGGCCTTCGCAGGCTTCTTGTTATCTCGTTCTTATATCTTAAATTAATCCATTTCTATAAATCTATACTTTGCCATGTGGCTTGTGGGTTACTGGTACCTTTACACCTTGCTTCTTCTGGTGGCTCTCTGTCTTCTTCCTCTCTCTCTCTCTCTCTCTCTCTCTCTCTCTCTCTCTCTCTCTCTCTCTGGTTTTTTGAGACAGGGTTTCTCTTTAGAATGTCCTGCTTAACCTTATTCTGCCTCACCATTGGCAAAAAAAGCTTTATTTATCAACTAATCAGAGCAACACATTTTCACAGGATACAGAATGACATCACCCATCATTGCTCTGCAGAAAACAGAATGTGCAGAGAATAGGAAGCCAGGGGAGATAGACGGAGATCATTATAACAACTGTGTCAGTCTTCCTGAAAAATGACAGGGGTGCTCAGACATCAGTGACAATGAAAAGGTAAAATATTTGGTTGAGGTGGGAAATAAGTTGCAGATGTGAAGGTAAAATTTGCTGACATGTGGAATGGAGAGAGTGCAGAATGAGAAAATGTTCCAATGACTCCAGCTAAAGTAACTTCTATAGACATGGCTGACTATTGAGAGGCGAGGAACAGAAAGCATGTAGAGGAACTATTAGAAACTGGAAGGGAGATATTCTTAGGTAATTGGAAAAGAAATTGAAAGACATCTAGAAGTTAGGAGGGAGATCATGACTTAAGTTTAGACTGTAGTTAAGTGGAAACAGTCCCATCAAAAAGTGGGGGGGGGGAGATTTAAGGAAGGAACAATATTTCACAACCTGATGAGAACCTGCTGGTTGCTGGGGAAACTAAGAGAGGAACGTGTATCAAGAATGAAGGGAGGAGCAAGAGAGATGGCTCAGCAATTAAGAGCACTGGTTGCTCTTGCAGGGGACAAGAGTTTAGTTCCCAGCACCTATTAAAGCTGGCAACCATCTGTAACTCCTTTCCAGGGGTTCTGATACCTTCTTGAATCCTTGCAAAACACTCATATATATAAAACAGAAAATGAATAAATCTAAAAAGAATTTTTTAAGATTGAAGGGAATTACATGAGGACTAAATTGGAACAACAGGATCCTGGAACCAGGAAAAACCTGTCAAATGGGCACAGACCTTTTTCTTTCTTCCTGACATTTCCCTAACTTATGATTTTATAACTGCACAGTCACCTGTGTGCCTTTTGTTGAAAAGGGTATTATTGTCTGGGTTCCCTTTCTGTAAATGAAAGTTTCTGCTCCCCTATCAACTCCCAAATACCCAGCAACTGTTTCCCAAATAAATGACTCAGGCTTAATATTACTTATAAATGTTTGGCCTGTAGCTCAGGTCTATTATTAACTAGCTCTTACACTTAAATTAACCCATAATTCTTATCTAAGATTATCCACGTGGCTTGGTACCTTTTCTCAGTATGGCCATTCTCATCTTGCTTCCTCTGAATCAGGCTGGTGACTCCTGACTCTACCCTTCCTCTTCCCAGAATTCTTCTAGTCTGGCTCTCACACTCAATCTCTTCCTGCCCAGTTATCAGCTAATCAGCTTTATTATTAACAATGAATATAATCCACAGCATTTCCATATTTTTGTCTAATAAAAAAGGAAGGTTTTTAACCTTAATGTAGTAAAATTATACACAACAAAACAAGTTATCAAGTAAGAATTACGGTTAGTTACAATATCTTTTTGTATTAAGCAAAATTAAAGAAAATATTCTATCATCTATTTTATGTTTGTGAGTCTAAGGTTTTGTATCTAATTTACTTTTTATCATAACTAAGGAAAACTGTAATTATAACTATCTAGTCTTCAATTCCATCAAAGACTCCAGAAGGATATAATATTTACTTGAGTAAACAGGAAGTACATTGCAAACAACTTCTAAAACTCGAGAAATGACAGAGCCATCTGGCTGCCTGGTCAGTCACCCAAAGCTCTTCTGTAATATTGGGGCCATTTCAGCCCATTCATCTTGAACTTCTGTGGCAACTCCATTTGTAATTACAGGAATATTCTTTGGATGTTTTATGGTTTGAGTCTGAAGTCTAAAGTATCCCTGATAGGCTTATGTTTTGAACCTTGGTCCCTAGCTAATATGCTATTTTGAAGGCTAAAGAATGATTGAGCCACACCATTAAGTGTAGATAGAGGAGTTATTTCTCTGGGAGTAAGTCTTTGAAGGTCAATAGGCTGGCCCTTGATTCCATTCTACCCACCTCTTCCTTGAGGTCTACACCATGTGAATAAGCATAATGCTGATGCTATGGTTAAAGCAGTGAGCTTATGATGGGCTGTGACTCTCCAAAACCACAAGCCTGAACAAATCTTTCCCTCTTTAAATTATCAGATATTTTGTCGCAGTGATAATAAAAGTAACACTAGGTAGAGCTGAAAAACTTTAGAATTTCTTTACTCAGTTTACAATATCTGTGAAATTTGAAAAAGATAGAATGGACTTTGGAGCTAGCTTTCAGAAACTAATTAAGTAAATGAATAAAGTAACTTTTCATTTATAAAAAGGAATCTGTTAAAAATCTCCTAATTATGCATATAAGGTACAGTGCACAGGCTTCTGGGACAAGCGTGTCAACAATACACAAATACAACTTTCTCTAAGTCCAAAACAATTTGATTTTGCATCTACATTAATAAAATCTGCTGCTTCTGTGGCTGAGTGCCAGGTGAAGATGTAGGTTGCATCAAAAGAATTCTAGTATGTGGAATTGAATTTGTTAATGGGCAAAGGATATGTGAAGTGATTCTACATTATAGCTATTGTTATTCTAAGTCTCTGCAGCTGTGTACGCAGATCACAAAGGTGATGCTATCATTGGTAATGGAGGGAGGCCTTATACACCAACTAGTGAAACGATCTAAGAACAAAAATGAGATTGCTGGTGTCTATGATTCAGAGGCCAACACCTTGTATTTCTAGACATGGGAAGGGTAATGTGTTTGAATCTGTAAACCACCACATGGTAATAATGTCACATTTGCTTATGACTTTCTAAACCAAATTCTGCTTTGAAAAAATGGACACTAAAGTCAATCTTCATGATCACTAAAGCTGCTACACAAAGATTCCAAGATCTACATGACCAGGTCATGAGCTCTAAGATGCTCTGTAGTTTCCAAATAACAAAGTTCATGTCTACATGTTCATTGTATAAGTCAATGGTATCCAATATCCCTAGAAGCCCATGACTCTTAGCTACTACAGCCACCTCAGACTGATACAGTGAACAAGTCTTTTAGAAACAACAAAACTCTGTCTTAGCCTTCTTCTTCCCTACCACCATTTGGCATGATATCTCACCCTCTAAGGCCATCTCTAAACTTCACCTTTGTTGAACCCATTCCAGAGAAGATAAAGCACAATCTTAACTGTGAGCATCTACAAAGCTCATTTGTCTTCTTGTCCCACAAAGCAAAGAGCCCTCAGATAGGGAATCCCAGTGTCTAGGTCTGTAGGAAAAAAATGCACTCCAAGGGAGGACACGCCTGCACAAACTACTGTTTTTATAAATCATCCTCATATCATGTTTACGATGGAGGAGAACAGCTTTTCTGGGTAAAGGCTGGAAAGTGGTTATGATTACTAATGGCACAAACATTCAAATGCAATGCTTCACTTCTTCTCATGTTCCCCTTTGCACTAGGTCAAAAGTCTTCTTAGGGCCGGGCGTTGGTGGCGCACGCCTTTAATCCCAGCACTCGGGAGGCAGAGGCAGGCGGATCTCTGTGAGTTCGAGGCCAGCCTGGTCTCCCAAGCGAGTTCCAGGAAAGGCGCAAAGCTACACAGAGAAACCCTGTCTTGAAAAACCAAAAAAAAAAAAAAAAAAAGTCTTCTTAGACAAGCTACTGCAGCTCTGTTCTTCTTACACAGTCCTGGCAACAGAAGAGGTCAAACTCATGAAAATGGAGTTTTGGACCTGACTAATTTAACCGGGTTCACAGGTTGCATTTGGTAAGAACTATACGCATGCTCTCTAGATAAAGTCTAGGGGAAGAAACACATGTGCCAGTCACACACTTAGCATCTGAGGTTAGTTTATCTGCCTACAATCCTGCCTATCCCACCAGTCTATAACTTCCTTGAACTCATTTCTTTATAATCCCAGTCATATTTAGGACACTCAGTGCGTGAGACAAGCTCTCTTGACTGGGAAAAGGATTTTCCCATTTAGTTTTCTATTTATTTGCCATCCTTGCTCCAATGTGAAGTCTTCACTTACTGCTTATTCTCTGTGATCCACTTACTCTCTGGCCTAGTGGACAGATTTCTCTGCTACTCTCCCTGCAAAGTCAGTTGCAAAGTCTTTGCCTGCCTGCCTCCCTGAAGGTTCACTGCAGGCACTGCAGGCACTACAGGCCACTTTCCACCTTAGTGTATAGTGCTTTCTTGTAGAGTCTGGTTAAGATTGCTCTTGCTGTTGCTATTGTTGTTTTGAGACTGAGTCTCACTATGTAGCCTTGGTTGGCCTGGAAATCACCATGTAGACTACCCTGGGTTCGCCTGCCTCTGCCTCCCAAATACTGAGATTAAAAGTATATGTCACCACATCCAGATAAAGGTTATTATTATAATTCCATTAGCATCAACTTTTATCCCTCTGTTTTTTTTCCCTCTTTTAATTACAAAAATGATTAGATAAAAGACGAGCACAGCAATCACTTTGGTTAACTGGGTCAAAGAGATCTCTTCCATCTTGTGTTCCTGTTCTGAAAACATAATTAAAGCCCTGACTAATTAGTATTAAAGTAACCTTAATTAACTAACCTAACTTACCACTAATCAAGGGAATGGGTCTTCTGAGAGATCGCAGATCATTTTCTAGGCAGTATACAATATAAGTTAATATACATACACACCCCTATGGATACATTCATTTTTAAAAAATTAAAACTCTTCATTGTTGGGAGAGCAAGTTGAAGGTTACTTGCTTATTTATTTATCCTCTGCTTCTTCTCACAAAGAATTGGGCTCAGAGGACATTATCTCGCATTTGTATTACAGAGCTCTTGCCATGATTATGGAAGAAGAAGGTATTTAGCCTGCTCTTAACTGGCTCTGGGTCATTAGTAAGCCCATGATAATTACCCTACCAGAGTAATGCAGAGGCTTCCATCTCTGATTTGCGAATTACATATAGTGACTTAGCAGGAAGCGGCTTCCTCTGTGGACTCTAGCTTCCTTGTTTCTAAGATGAAGCCAGAGCTCTCACTGTCCTCCAATAGTAGCATGCTTTGTTATTCTAGGAGGAAGCATTTCTTGACTCCTAAATCCTCTCCTCCGCAAGCCTAGTAGATGCAGCATCTGCTCTATAATTAAAGGAGAAATTTTTCTGAGTGCTCACAACTATTTGGCCCTTTTGAGAGGTTGCATCAGGTAGTCTTCAAGGCTTCCTAATGAGGAGGCAGAAAAGCAAAGTGCCTCTAGCAGCTCATACCAGCAGCTCTGGTGACGATCCTTATTGAGCAATGATATCTGAGTCCCACACTCCAGTTCTGCAACATAAGGGTCTGTGCCATCTGCCGTCTGCCATTTGTCACTGGTATGCATGCATTTTCAAGTCTGCTTCCTCAGTACAGATTTGGAGTTAGAAGGTATCAGAGAGAAACATTATGAAGCTGAGAAGTAAGCACATACCACTGAAGACACCAAAGTGAAGGACCAAAAGATCCAGATTCTTCAGCTCCCTAATTTTCCTCAAGTGGGCCCTGCATAAACTACCCAGGCCACTCCTGAGTTTTCCATAATAAAAAAAAATGTGTATCTGTTGAAAGCCTGGAACTTACAGTGGGAAGGTACAATGAAGAGCTAGTGTCTGAAGGAAGCTATAAACTCCCCCATTTGAACAAGCTTAGAGCAAGTTATTTTTCTTTCAGACTGAGACTGCTCAAAGGCAATCTGTGAAGAGCCTGGGGGGAGATGGCCACCAGCACCCTCACAGCACAGAGTTGCTCTGCTCCCCATTGCTGGAAGCATCCTTGGAGATGGATTCATGACAGCTATAAACAATGTAAATAATACCAGAGGAACATAAGCAGCCTTTGAAGCAGAGCTCACCAATCTTCATGTTCTCCATTAGCACCTGCATTGGTGCCAAGGCTGCCTGCAAAGTTGCTTCTTTGTCTTTTGTTGCTTATGCTTCATTCACAGTAGACAGATGAATGAACGGATGGTGAATGAATGGAAAGGTGCATTGAAATATTTCCTTCCCTTTCCACCTAAATCAGTACAACTTTCACTCCTCTATATAGGGCCTTGTTTCTTCAAACACTGTTCACAAAGCAATTATCAAACTTCAGTGTCTGAAAGGATTACTCAGAAAACTTAATAATTATACAGACTCATGTTCCTATGCCTAAATAAAGATTCTGGTTTGACAAACCATTTACAAATACAGCAATGTAAATGGTAACATCACACACACACACACACACACACACACACACACACACACACACACACACACGACAGGATGGGGGGGCAGAGGTTCAAAGTTGGTCTATACTTTCAGGAAAAATGCTATACAAAGATGTTTGTTTCTCTGGTTTGTTGCTCCTATCTCAGCATCTTCGAATTTTTTGATTGCCATTTGTCTTAGTTAGGATTTCTATTGCTGTGAAGAGACGCCATGACCACAATAATTCTTATAAAGGAAAACATTTAATTGGGGCTTGCTTGCAGTTTTGGAGGTTTAGTCCTTTATCATCATGGTGGGAAGCATGGCATCAGGCAGGCATACATGGTGCTGGAGAGGTAGCTCAGAGTTCTATATCTAGATGCACAGGCAGCAGGAAGAGAATGCACACTGGGTCTGGCTTGAGCTCTAAAACCTCAAAGGCCACCCCCAAGTGACATACTTCTTCCAACAAGGCCATACCTACTCCAATAAAGCCACATCTCCTAATAGTGCCACCCTTTATGGGCCTATGGGGGCCATTTTTATTCAAATCACTCCATTGTTGATCTACCTTGGGATTAGGTAAATAGAAATAAATGTCACCCAAATAAAAGAATCTCATCTAGTTGCCAGAGCACAAAGGGTCATGACATAGTCTAATTTCAATACTCACTGTAAAGATGTAGTAACAAGACAAAAACAGTTCTAGCATAATGATAGATAGGCAAGTAGGTCAGTGGAACAGGTTGCAGACTTAAGAGCTAGATCTGGACATCGATGAGTAATTGATTTCAACAAAGATGAAAAAAATTCATTGGTAAACCAAATGATACTGACAAAGGATGATACTGCAAATAATGGACACCCCAATATGACAACACATGTCCTCATCTACCACATTAAAAACAAGTAATTCAAAATGATTAACAAACATACATATTTTTTTTGTTTGTTTTGTTTTTCGAGACAGGGTTTCTCTGTGTAGCTTTGCGCCTTTTCTGGAGCTCACTTGGTAGCCCAGGCTGGCCTCGAACTCACAGAGATCTGCCTGCCTCTGCCTCCCGAGTGCTGGGATTAAAGGCGTGCGCCACCAATGCCCGGCAACAAACATACATATTAAAGAAAGCTGCAGACTACTAGAAGGAAGGGTAGATGAGAACTTTTGTGACCCTTTTTTCAGTAAAAGAATTCTTAGGCCAAGTATGGTGGTACATACCTTTAATCCTGGTACTCAGGAAGCAGAGGCAGGTGGATCTCTGTGAGTTCCAGTGCAGATAGGGCTACATAGTGAGTTCTATTTTAATTTTTTAGATCTAGATTAATTTTTTTAATTAAAAAATTTAAAAGATAAGAAATAATTCTTACATACAATATCAAAACAGAAAAAGTAAATGATAGCTGGGCAGACAAATGATAGATAGATAGCTGATAATTAACTATAGAGAGACAGATAAATGATAGTTGACATATGATAGGTAGATTGCAGATGACGAGTATATGATAGATAAATAATGATAGGTGACAGATAGATGATAGATAAATAGATATAGATAGATAGATACATGCATTCATAAATACATACATGCATAGTTAGATAAACTTGTGATAGGTATAAAGCACATAATTATGTGTAAAGATGTATCATTATTAATTCCCATTATAAAAAATACAAATCAATCACATTGAGATACCACTACATTCCTTTCAGAATGGTTATAATTTAACAGACTAATCACATCAAACGTTCACAATGATCTGGAAACAAAATGCTATTTCACCAATTAAAGACATGAACTATAAATGGATAAGACACAAATAAATTTGTTGAATGAAAAAGACAGGCAACAAAGAGAGTAGAATTTAGGATTCTGCTTACAAGAATTTTAGAAAATGAAGTCCAGTGTGCCCTGATAAAGAGTTTCTGAGACTGGGAGATGGCGTACAAGGAGGAGAGGTTTCTTTTAAGGGACTCAAACAGCTCTTTGGGAGTGATATGTATACTCATTATTTTTATCATCACAATATCTTTATTCAACTATGATATATGTGACAAAACTCATCTAAATATATACTTTATATGAAAATTATTCCATGTCAACTGTAGTTCACTAACAGGTTACACTGATAGTTAGAAAGATAGCCATTTTTAAAGATAAGGAAAATGAAATTAAGAAAAAATAATTTCCAAAAATCCAAGGTTAATGCAAGAAAGAAAATATTGACAAAGCACAATATCTGATTCCTGGTGACAGTTTCCATTGTTATGGAAATATAAATTCTTTAACTCTGATTCAACTCAAGGGATGTGGCTTTATCCATATGGAGGACAAAGGAGAACTGCTTAAGAAGAATTAGAGGATTGGCATGGAAGAGAGCCAATTATCTTCATATGCGACAGCCAGAGGATACAATATAACAGATAAAAATTTAAAAACAGGGAAAGCAGGAGGGTGTAGGTTACTTCAGAACATGGAGGCAAATCAAAGAAATGCCTAAAGCAGTTTAAAGTTTGTACTTGTTGGGAGTGGGACTGAAGACCAAGAGTAGGGAGGCATTGTGTTACAGCTTGTATGCACATGATAGTCTACAGAGGAAGACTTGCATGCACACAATAACTTATGGTGCCCTCTCACTATTTAGATTCACAAACGATCTTTGGAAGGTAATGTTCCATGAATACTTCATATTTGTACATAGCTCAGACATTATGACTAAATGACAAATGTGCCCTGTAAGTTAAAGAAAGTCAATTGCTCTAAGATTTAAAAATCTATCTCACCCTGAGGTGTTGATTGATAGACTATGGGCAATAAAAGCAGACACAGCTTTCTCATCTTCCAGAGATATTTGCGTACCATCAAGTGGAGGTCTCTTCAGGCCTCTTAGAAGCCTTGTTTACATTAAAGAATGAAGTTCTGATTTTGTCTCCAGAGGGAAGTGGTAGGTGAACAGATGCCCCTTACGGTACCAAGCCCTACAATTCCAGCCTCCTCTCCTATGGCGTAAAAGCCCTGTACGTGCAAATATCTAAACCCCACAGAGTTACCTTGTATGGAAGTGAGGCACAAAAAATGCTATAGTTTAGTTCTTCATTGTCTCTCAACAGTCTATGCTTTAAAGGTTTTGATCTCCAGCTTGGTGCTATAGGGAGACAGTGAAACCCTAAAAAGTGGGATATGATTGGAGGTTCTCCAGTCATTGACAGAATGCCCATGAAGGGAAGAGAGGAACTCTTAGTCTGTAACATGAATTTCTAAATGGTCTTTCAATTAAAAAAAAAAGAAAGAAAAGAAAAGGAAAGGAAAAAAAAAACCTGGAACCAGATATTGTGGTAAATGCTGAAAGATCAGAGAGACAAAGGAACAAGTCCCAGATACCTCTTATATCTAGGACTCCTCAGCCTGAAAAAGCTTTCTGTAGTGGGTAGCTGTTTCAGCTTTGACTTGCAAGTACTACCCCTAGTGAGGCTTCTGGTAACTGCCACGACTACCTATGACCTGTCCCTAGGGTGGAGCCGAGACAGGAGCCCTTAATACCTGAGATGCGGACGTGCTGGGCCTCTTGTTTCCTCGTAATAGATTCAAAATAAGACAAATGCACATGGGATAAACCCTAAACAGTTTACAATGTGTGTAAAAGTGTATGTAGGCTTGAAAGAGAGAGGAAAAGAAGGTTAGACAGTAATATTATATCCTTCTGAGGTCTTTGATATAGTTGAAGACTAGATAGTTATAATTATGGTTTTCCTTGGTTATATTAAGAGATAAGGTAAATAGGAAACCTTAGACTCACAAATAAAGGATAGATAGGATATCTTCTTTAATTTTGCCAAATACAAATAGACTAGATATTATAACTATAATTCTTGCTTGTTAAATAAAGAAATAGTTTTAAAAAATAAAGTCTTTAAAGAGAAAATAAAAGCAACATAAAAATAAGCCACGTAAAGATGGACATCACACAGAGAGTCTGGATTATATTGTCTTTGAGATTTTTAACTGCCGGGAGACATTTGATTGTAAAGACTGCTGAGTTAAATCAATATATGTATATATATATATATATATATATATATTTGACTTCTTGGACATTGAGATATGTCTGCTCCTGGCAACACCAATCTGCTTCAGAGAAGATAATGGGCATTGAAGAAACTCATTATGGAGTTAATTTTCATTGTGGCAAAAGTTAGCCACTGGGCAAGAAAGTGCCCTTGCATTGACTGCTTGATAGTAAGTTGTATAAACTGGACATGCAAGACCCATAGGAAGGTGACCACTGAACTTTGCAAAGTGAGATGGCCCTTCAGGTTCCTACTTTGCAGAAGAAACTGCCAGACATTCTACAGGACACAAAGAGAAGTGACTGAGAGACTCTAGGAATATAGGCTGAAGAATGGATGCCCCAACATTGCAGAAGAACTTCAGGTAACTGTCCAGGTAGCCAACTGTCTCTGTCATTCTAAATATTTGGAAGTTGCTTACAATGCTCTTCCTGTTTACTTAAGTAATATTATATCCTTCTGAGGTCTTTGATATAGTTGAAGACTAGATAGTTATAATTATGGTTTTCCTTGGTTATGTTAAGAGATAAGGTAGATAGGAAACCTTAGACTCACAAATAAAGGATAGATAGGATATCTTCTTTAATTTTGCCAAATACAAATAGACTAGATATTATAACTGTAATTCTTGCTTGATAACTATTTTGTTATATGTAATTTTACTAGGTTGAAGTTAAAACCTTCCTCTTGAATAGAAAGAAAAGGGGAAATGATGGGTGATATCGTTCTGTAGGCTGTAAATATGTGTTTCTCTGATTGGTTGATAAATAAAGCTGTTTGGTCAATGGTGAGGCAGAATAAAGTTAGGTGGGACATTCTAACTAGAGAGAGAGGAAGGAGAAAGACAGAGCAGGGAGACGCTGCTAGCCGCTGCCAGAAGAAGCAAGATGTAAAGATACTGGTAAGCCACAAGCCATGTGGCAAAGTATAGATTTATAAAAATAGGTTAAATTTAGATGTAAGAGATATCTAGCAAGAAGCTTGCCATGGCTATAGTTTCAAAATAATATAAGCCTTCATCCTGCTTCTTCTGTCATGCTCCCTGGAATCAGCTAATTCTTTTTAGCTTGTCAGTAGAATAACATGTAAGACCCTCTGTAGTTTTCAAACATAACAATGTGAATGCTTTGTCTTCTAAATAGTAACTAGGGAGATTTAAATTTAAATGAAATGACATATAACTTTTTTCTATCATATGGACAAACTTTGAAAAAATAAAAAGTCACCCAATACTACTTTGCTGATAATGATGTAAGAGAACAAGAACCCTGCTTTCTCTCATTTTATTCAGATTGCAATAAGCATCCTTTTCACCGCCTTTATTCTCTTATAAAGTGACTTTATAATATTAAAAATGTATCGACCCTATGATTTTAGTCCTTGGAGGGTACTAAACATAATTTCTGAGACAGGATAATTTATAGATGCTAGGAATTTATTTTTCAAAGTTCTGGAGGATCTGGTGGCCCAGGATCAAGGTGAGAACCAGCCTTTTTCCTTCACAATGGCTCTTTGAATGACATCTCACATGACAGAAGTAGTAAAGAGGCTTGGGTGATTCTCCATGAGCCCTTTGTGAGGTCAATAAACCCAGTCATGAAGAAGAGAGTCATGACTTCTTGGAGACGTGTCTTTAGGTATGCTAGGTCAAAGAATGTGATGGATATAATTTCAAGATAGATCCTGGATCACTGCCCCCATGTGTACAGCCTGTGTTATTAGCCCCATACCCTACAAAGAGGATGAGACTGAGAAAGATTTTACTCCTATGGTTATGAAACACAGTAACAGACGAAACATTATTTCAGATGTGATCACAGTCTGTCATCTACAGATTTTGAGTTCACAGAAAAGGGGGATAGTTGGGTGAATCCGATTTAATCAGACAAGTTAGTAAAGGGAATTAGTCCTTTCCTGAAAAATAAGACAGAAAAAAATAAATAAATAAAACCCATGCACACAGGCTTCCAGTTTCCTAGAACTTCATCTTAGGACTGGAATACTGCCAATCCTCAAGGGGTATATGCCAAGGCAAGTATAGACATGACACCTTCTATAGGAGCAGTTGTTCATGTAGTGATTTCCTCATAATTGAAACATTCCTTCCTTCCTGAAGGGAGACTGTCTGGCTGACGAGCTACCTGTGAGTCCTGTGTAACGCGAGAGTTTCAGCTTGTGTTAGTCATCACCCAGGCTGGCGCGGGGTTTTGGTGAGGCATCTCCCTTTGAGTCACCCCTGCTCCTGTAAGCAGTGCTTCACACGTATTTCTGTATGTAGCCTCTGCAGCCCTAACAAATTCATTGGTTCACCAAGTAAGACTTGGTTGGAACCATTACTTGCGTTTGTCATTGGTTCCCTACGTGGACCAAATGAATGCTTGTTCATATCCCCATCAGAAAAAGGCACCCAAAAGTAACTAACAACTCAAATCATTGCTCCAGTCAATCTACCAAAGTTAGGTAAGAACTGTGTTGGCATGTTCTTTGTCCAATGTCTTTCGTCACTGTGACAATCAAGGAGAAGCAGGACGGAGTAGGGGTGGCTAATTGTTTTGATTTGGTTTTTATAGGGCTAGAGAATGAATTCAGAGCCTTGTGCATAATAGGAAAGATTTCATCTTTTGAGCAGAACCTTATATGTTATTGCATGAGAGAACTCTTTCATTGATTAGTATGTTTATTGGCTGACCTAGGTTTTCTCATAGTTTTATAAGCTAACAAAAGAAAGCATAGGTTCCTCAGAATGCATCCTGCAGAAAGATAATTTTCTGAGCATTTCTTTAGGAAATGACAGAATTACAAAATGTGGAAATTAAAGTCTGTGAGAGCCATCTTTGTGTTGTGATGACTACATTCTTGTCAGTATCTAAAATATTTTCCCAGAAGAATTTCTTGATAAAATACAGATCACCAGAAAAGGGATGCTTTCTTCTCTTGTGACGTCATGATGCTCATTAGACAGTGATTGTTGCCATCTTAGCACCCATTCTCTCCTCTTAGTAATATTTGCTACAAAATAGCCATTCAAAAGTGGCTTGGTACCTTTTCTCAGTTCTGCCTTCACATCTTCCTTCCTCTGTGTCTGGCTTGTGACTCCTGACTCAGCCCTCCTCTTCCCAGAATTCTCCTAATCTGCTTGCCCCACCTATACTTCCTGCCTGGCTACTGGCCAATCAGCATTTTATTTATCAGTCAATCAGAGCAACACATATTCACAGCATATAAAACAACATCACCCATCAGCTGAGTGTGGGTTTGGTGGCACAGGCAGTTAATCCCAACTATCTGGAGGCAGAAGCAAGGAGAGCTCAGAGTTCTAAGACAGCCAAGGATACAGAGAAATAAAATACAACAAAAAAACAGACAAAAAAAGAAAGAAAAACACAAAATTAACAAAATTAGAGGGTAAGCATGAGGGTAAATATTTAGAAACAGACTTGCTTGTTTCTTTGATTTAAAACTGACCTAAAACAATGTTCATAATAATAGTAAAATAGAAAAGAAGAAGGGAGATGGAGAGGAGGAAGGAGGGAGGGAAGGAGGGAGGAATGGAAAGAGAGGAAGGAAGGAGTAGAAAATGAGAGAGGGAGGTGCATACATACACACACACACACACACACACACACACAGAGAGAGAGAGAGAGAGAGAGAGAGAGAGAGAGAGAGAGAGAGAGAGAACATAGTATCCATTAATTGGAAATAGCAAAATAGTATATGAATGGTATCTGGTTGCTAACAAATTTTACACAGTGAAAATAATTGTGTAAGTTGAGAAATGTCAATATATGCTATTTCCAACAACTGTTATGTTTTATAAAATAATACATATTCACATATATAATATGTGCATATATTTCTAAGTAAAATAATTGACCATTATATCGAAATTCTAGAACACTTTCCTTCTAAATGATTTTTGTATTTTCTAAATGCGTGGTATTTTCTAAATGTGTGTTTAATATGTGTGGTATGGTTAATATGGTTAATATTTAGCAATTCATAATTAACTTTATTACTTTAAAAAAAACACTGTAACAATTACAATTCCAGGATTTGAGAGTCCTATATTCAGGACCCTCAAATAGATTTTCCAATTCTCTCTAAGAGCCAAGAAGAATGTCTGATACTGGGAATGTAACAAAGGGACCACAGTGGAGAATGTAGCTGGAAAGCAGATGCTCTAGGGTCACAGGACTCACCAGACATCCAGTGCTTTGAAAAGAAAGACATCCCTGGACTTCAGGGAGCACATTGCAGGTGAAATAAATGAGGATTTCCCGTCAGGCAGGAGATTTAAGGGTTTGTATACAATATTGCTTCTGTTTTTGTTTTGAAAGTTCAAGGTTAACTCTCACCTCTTTTGGAAAAAGATTTTCTTCTGTGTGTGCATTGCACATCATGTGTGTTCACAAGTGTGGAAGACAGAAGTTCATACGGGGTGTCTTTCTCAATTGCTTTCCATCTTATTTTTTGAGACAAGGTTCCTTACTGAATCGAATGCCTGTCATTTGGGCTGGCCAGCTAGCCCCTGGGACCCCCTTGTCTGTATCCCGGTTTTGGCTGATAGGCATGCGTCACCATGCCTGCTTCTTGTGGGCTCTGGAGATCGGAACTCGGGTTTTCCTGTTTGCATACCAAGCACTTTATCCACTGAGTCATCTTCATAGCCTCCATCACTGACCTTTTTATGCTACGTGAGATTGACTTTGGCCTGCCGTGGTCTGAGTGAGCGACCTTCAATTTCAGGCAATTCTTCCATTTCACTCTTGCTTTTGGGAGCATTATGCAGGACTGACAGTGACATAGACTGTACATGTGAGCAGCAGCTGCACATGCAGAGGACAGTTCGCACTGCAGCTTTCGCAGACTCGGAAGAGGGCTCAAACATGGGGGGCGGGGGCAGCAAAAGTCATTCCACATACAGACCTTGCAGATGTTAAAGACTTGGACCCTACTTCCTAGTGTCTGTGGTTTGCAGGCCAGAACTATAAACCGGGGCTAAATCCCATATGAGCTGTAGCATCTGCAAACTCCCGGCTTTGAATTTCTGTGCCAGGCCTAGAGAGACAGTGTCGATAAGCTCCCTGAAATTCCATTTATTTTATTCATCATCCAGGGCCAAGGGTGGTGGTGTGGAGGGAATAGTCTCTTGGATTCATGAGGCTTAACTGTAATCTCTCACTAGAGTTATTTACAGCACATGGTTATAGGCTGGTTTGGGATTTGTTAGTTACATAAACTCTGGCTGTGGCTTTAGATTTAGACTTAAGAGATCCAATCCAAATGCAAGATTCAAATAGCTTGGCGGCATTCTCCCTCCTGGGTGGAACAATACTGCTATGGTGGTAGTTCCCACCAAAGCCGGCCTCAGTCTTTTAGCTTCCTTTCTGACTCCTGTCAGTGTGACTTATTGTTTCTCCACACCCAACCAAACCCCATAGGCCTATTCCATAATTTAATGGAGCATGTTCCAGCACAGACCCAAGATTTCTCCTAGTTTCCCCAAAACACCTATCACACCTGCAACCCATGGAGTATTTTGTTCTGACCTTCCTGGTTCTCTTCTCTCCTATCTGATAACACTTTGGGGGACTACTTGGAATAGCCATTCTAGTCAAGACAGTGAGTTGCTAACGGCTGATGTTACTAACTTTCCACCTACAGCCTCCCAGTTGCTTTTGGATTCCAGCCTTTGGCAAGGTCCACAGACAGCACAGTCTGTTCCGCTGTTTCTTTCCTTTCACATCCAAGTTGTCCCTGGACTTCTTGCACAACATCTCGTCTAATAACAACCAAACAGCTCCCTATTTTCTAGCTAGTTAGATTTGAAATTTTATTATTTTCTCACTTCGTTTTTTCCTGGCCTCAAGGTCTCATTTTCCCCTTCAACTGTTTCCAGCCTGATTTCTGTGATCTCACCCTCTTTTTAGGGAATTAATTTCCTCCTGTAGTTAAGTATTTTTCGGAGGTCATGGTGATAATAGAGTAGGCTATTTTGGGTGAGATTTTATCATGCATTGCAGATGGCTTAGCATCCCTAGCCCCTTTTTCACTGCATCCCAGGAGCATTCTCACCTTCCACTATGGAAAGGAAAAGTCAACTGCTGTGACTGGGTCTGGGTGGGTTCAAACATGCCCAGTTAGTGTCCCCACTAATTCTGCTATACCAATCCTAGAGAGGTCTGGAGATTTGAGGAAACGTCCCGTACTCTAGGCATTCTTCCAGAAATAAGGAATCAGGGAGGCTGAAGTGAAAGGTTATTCACAATGAAACATACGTCTGACCTTAAATCAAAAACTTCTTAGAAGACAGAAGGAAACCTAGGCCGTTTGTGAAACACAAGTCAGTGGTTCATCTGCTTCCACAGTGAGATGAAGGACCAAAGTGTATTTCAGATAGTTTTGGGCCAAGATGTAAGAGTCAGGTGCTGAAATGTGTTTCTGTGAAAGGGATCAGAGTTAGAGTAGGAGCTGATGTGGAATGCACTGGGTAAAGGAAGGTTTGTCCTGAGATAACGGGAATGTTTGCACGTGTGACACTAGCAGCCACTTCAGAAAATGGCAGTTACAGTTCCTTGACACAACATGGGCTTCTGGAGAAAGGGCAAGTGATTCACCTGAGGAAGACAAATGTTTGTATCTCCCTTATCTACAGCTGCACGTATATATTCATGTAAAAGAACCGTGGTGTCTATGACGTCACTTTATGCTGTGTTCAATTAAAGGGACGTTCTATTGAAAAACGAAATGTTTTTGAAAAGGAGCAGGCCTATTAAAGATAAATTAAGCTCAGGAAAGTTCATATATTGTCATTCTGGTGGGCTCAGTGATAGGATATGATTGAGGAAAAAGCACAAATTTAAAGAATAGGAGGAGTTTTTGAGATATTTCAGTGATTTCATTTTCCATAATGAAATGAGATCATAAATCCTTGATAGTATCTGAGTACTCCAAAGTAACTCAAAAGAATAGGAAAAGCTGAAAGTTATTGAGGAAAAAAACAAACAAACAAAACATAAAGATAAAAAAAAAAGCTGAATTGGTCCAATCTCTCCTTTACCCATTCAGTCTAAACTGGTGTTATTGTTGTGAAGAAAGTTTTCACAGAGGGGAAACAAAAACCTTTTGTGAAGAAAAATGGCATTTTGTATGTGTGTGTGTGCACTAGATACAAATGTGGAAAATTAATGGTAATCCCTTCTGTCCATCAGTAGTAAGAACATAATAGCAGCTGTCACTCATTCACTCTGCAACAACAAAGCCCGTCATAAATGAAACCCAGGTTGCAGCACCAGAGGAGACTGTCTCCAGGAACATGAAAACATAGGCCCACCCCACAGTTAATAAATTAAATCATGATGAAAGGCATAAACAGAAAAAGAAAAACTGCCTAGAAATGATCATGTTCATAATAAATCAACTAATGTAACAATAAGATATGGTCATTCATTAGCTAACCTGACTTAATGATAAAATTAGTGAGAAAAAACACAAAATGAGACTTTTAAAAATGTATGACTTAGAACATAAAAAAATAAGGAAAATGTTTTCAGCCATTAATTATCAGTTAGAATATATAAATTGGAAGATCTTTCTCAAAAGCATCTCTAAAGAATTTAAAATACTCACATCCTTTGGTACCAATTTGTTTCCAGTAATTTCAACTGAAGAAACCAATTACTGGGTCCTTATACATGGATCAATGGCAGTTTTCACTGTATCATTTTATACACACAATATGTGTGTGTGTGTGTTCTTCAGCTTATGAGGAAGTTACATTCCAATAACTCATAAAAGTTAAAAATATCCTAAGTCAAAATGCATCTAATATCCATAACATGCTGAATGTAATAACTCAGCAGCAGAGTATGGTCATAGAGTGCCTGTTATTTACCGTCATGCTCTTGTGAACTACAGTGGCTGTGGCTCATAGCCACCACCAAGTATCATGCTGCGTGTCACAGGCTATGAAAAGATGAACATTCCACGTTCAAGCTGGTTTCTACTAAATACCTATAGCCCTTACTTGATAATAAAGTTGAGAATGTAGTAAATAAAAGTACAGCAAATTCTGTGAATTTATAATACATAATTGTGTCTCAATAGTCCTGCAATTTAAAGAAGAGATTGTTATAGGGATCAAAGATAATAATCCATGAAAAATGTTGGAATTAGCATAGAGTATAAAGTTAACAAGTGATAGCTATTCTGTTTAGAATACCTGGGTGAACATAAAGTCACTAGGGAAAATGCAAGAGTCAGCTTTTTTTGTAGAGGGCAAAGCAATTCAAATTCCTTTTTTTTTTTCTCTCAGAAAGAGCCACCTGCCTTACATACTGTTCAGATCCAGTGATGCTTTGCTTTCAAGAGACAGAGATTTAGTCAGAGCTAGAAGGCGTGGATGAAAACAAGTGTCCTCCAGACACAGCAGAGCTGACACACGTATAACCTCACAGAGACTGTGGCAACATGCAAAGGGCCTGCACAGGTTCAAGCCAGATGGAGTCACAACATGAGAAGGGAAGTGGATACAAGCCCCCATCCCTAACCCAGAAGCCATCTCCAACAGCCAAGTGCTCAGAAAGGAAAACTTCATTCTCTCCAGTGGAATCTCATAGGACATACCAACTACTCTTAAGGACAGACCCCATGCCCAGTTGTGGATGACCAAAACAAAAGGAACTCAGTGGTGTTTGGGGGGATCTTTTTGTCTCATGTTGTTTTGGAGGACAGTATTTATCTTACTGGCCTTTTACTTGTACAGTTTGGTTTCCAATTTTGTATTTTTATGGGTTTCAGGTTTTTGTTTCTTGCCACACTTTGTGTGTGTGTGTGTGTGTGTGTGTGTGTGTGTGTGTATTTCTATTACTTTTTTGCTTCTTTCTCTTTTTTAAATTCTGGTTTGTTTTCATTTACCTATTTGTTTTCTAAAGAGAGAGAGGTAAAACATGGAATTTGAAGGACAGAGAGGTGAGGAAGAGATAAGGGAGGGAAAGGCATGATCAGAATATATTGTATGGAAAAAATTATTTTCTATAAAAAAGAGAAAGAAATAGAGAATTATTCACAATTCAAATAATGGTTGACTCAAGTTCAGAGAACTCAGTTGCCGAGAGTGAAGTTGAACTGAGAACAGGAACTTTAAAATCAGAAGGAGACTCTTGCTCAGCCTCGTCATCTGGAGTCTTGGGTTCTGCTGTAGCCTACCCACCATGAAGTCCATCCCTCTGAGGTCACCTGAGTAGGACACGTTGATGGCAGATAGCACGCCAAAGATGGTTGATTAGACCTATGTATTCTCCATCCTCTGCTATGGGATTGTGGTGGTATTGTGTTCCCCAAAATATTGTGTACCTTAATAAACTTATCTGGGGTCAGAGAACAGGACAGCCACAATATTAAACATGAGGATAGGCAGTGGTAGCATACGCCCTTAATCCTAGCATTCCAGAGACAGAAATCCCTCTGGATCTCTATGAGTTCAAGGCCACATTGGAAACGGCCAGGCATGGTGACAACGCCTCTAATCCCAGAAAGCCAACCTTTAATCCCAGGGAGTGGTGGTAGAAAGGAGAAAGGCATATAAGGCGTGAGGACCAGAAACTAGAGGCATTTGCCCTGGAGAGGCATTTGCCCTGGAGAGGTATTTGCCCTGGAGAGGCATTTGGCCTGGAGAGGCATTTGGGCTGGTTAAGCATTCAGGCTTCTAGCAGCAGTTCAGCTGAGACTCATTCGGATAAGAGGACATAGAGGCTTCCAGTCTGAGGAAGCAAGACCAGCTGAGGATCCAGCGAGGTGAGATAGCTGTGGCTTGTTCTGTCTCTCTGATCTTCCAGTGTTCACCCCAATATCTGGCTGAGGTTTGATTTTATTAATAAGACCTGTTAAGACTCATGCTACATGGGATGTCCTCTATGTTGTAAATATATGTTGCTATGATGATTGATCAATAAAACACTGATTGGTCAGTAACCAGGCAGGAACAATAGTGTAGGTGGGACAAGGAGAGAGGAGAATGCTGGGAGGTGGAAGGCTGAGGAAGGGAGATGTCGCCAGCTGCCACGAGGAGAAACATGATGTAAGATACCAGGAAGCCTCGAGCCACTGTGGCAAGGTATAGATTTATAGAAATGGGTTAATTTAAGGTATAAGAACAGATAGCAAGCAGGCTGCCATGGCCATACAGTTTATAAGTAATATAAGTCTCTGTGTGTTTACTTGGGGGACACAAGTGGGAGAGATTTGTCTTGACCGTGGGCCAGGCAGGACCAGGAAAACTTCAGTTACAAGCCTCTGTTGGACAGATAGAGACAACCATTTGTTTCCCAAGGCTCAAAAGAGTGCAAGTCATGCCAGAGTGAAATGTGATGACAAGAAAACACAAAATAGAGGAAGTTTCCCAGGGAAGGACAAGTGCTCGGACAATGTCATGAACACGGCAACTGCTACCATGGGGGAAAAAAAAGTAGGGTTTAACAAGAGAAGAACCATTTTAAAGCTAAGTTTGCCACACATTCTAGGCTCAGGTAAAGGTTCACAGAAGTTGAGTATAAGAGATCCCTACCCTAGTCTCAGCTGCATTCCTGGCAACCTACTTCTCTGACCTTGGGTCTGTCATCACTTGAGCTGTTGGGAACAAAGATCTATTTCTTGAGATTAAAGCAGAGCTGGCTCTTCAAAGCCTGGTAGATGCAACTCAGGTAGGTGGCTCCATCTGAGAAAAAAGGAACTGCCTAAAATGGTACTTCAGCAAGAAACCCTCACCATTAGATCCAGGAAAAACTGTGTTCCAGCCGCATTATAGTAATCGCATGTTTCAGTGCCTACTAGGAGCTGAAAGAGAAGTTAGCTGACTCTCCTGGGCTTGGGAGTGAATGTATCTAGTCAAGGAAGCAGTCTGCCATCTTCCTGCACGTTTAGTCTGAACTACCTGAGTTTGCATCACAGATTGTGTGACAATGAAACAAGAGCCTAGATAGTAATCAGCTGAAGATGTTAGGCATAACTTTTAATTATTACGTTTAACTAGGTCTATTTTTATATTCACCAGGTCCTTTAATTCTATCACCTGAATATCTGCCACATCCAAACAATGCTTTCTCCTCAACTGCAGCAATAATAGCCCATGTGACTGCTGGTACTGTCCCCAGTGGGACTGTCTTCTCTGTATCTTGCTCAGATTTAATCTCTATACAAGCTAGACCAGACCTGCTACAATTAAAGGTGACTGATGCCTCACTCCTACTTAAAAGCCTCAGCAACTTCACATTGGCTTCAGCTCAAGTCCTGTCCCCATGGTGCTCGGCCTCATCCCCTGTCATTTAGTCTCTGATTTCCTTCTCCCCCCCCCCCCCCAACCCAGAACATTCTCTTATTGAACCTTGCTGAAATAATGGAACACTCTTCCCCCTTTCTCGTCTTACCTACCTTCTGCTTAGCCTTCAGCTATCACCTTTGTCACTATTTCTTCTGAGAATGTCCCTGGGTGTTACATGATTTGTCTTCATCCTTTGCTATAGTGCAAGTCATTCAACTCTGAGAAATGTTTATGGCTCACCTTTCTATCTCCAATACTTCAAATTGTGCTCAGGACTGTTTTTTCAACTGGACGAATGAGTGGGTGGATAAACAGATAAATAATTACAACTTTGAACCACACGAAGTTAGTTGAAATACAAGACGCTATGTGGAGGGGGATGACAATAAAATCAAGTAAGACTAAATTATCAATCCACGTGACGAGGAAAGAGTGAGTGGCAAGCAGAGAAGTAAAGCAAGAGATGAATGTTCGAGGAAGTCCATGGACCAGATAGAAGGAGACATCCAAGGAAGGATAGGTGAGGTGTTGGAAAGCTGTTCATGGTTTATTTCCATAGCATCATTGGTTGGATTCACCCTGGCACCAGGAGCTCGCTCACTGGGCAGCGGAAGATAGACCCTGAATAATAGAGAGATATTGAGGGTTTTAAACAATAAAGGACATGATCAGCTTTGCTGTTGAGAAAGATTGCACTGGCAGATATTATAGAGGACAATTTAGAAAAGCAAAGCCATCAAGAATGACAAAACTAAGAGGCCACATCCAAAACTGAGAGAGACGATGTCACTTTGAACAAAACCCAGAAGAATGTGGGGGGAAAGAAGCAGATTCAGAGAACTGTGTGAGAGAAAAAAAAAAAACCCATGAAAGCCAGCACAATCAAATTATACCTGAGGTTTGCTTACAGGGGCACGGAGAACTGAGTTTTAAAAGGCCTTACAAATATAAGGAAGGATAGGGTGACCTGTGTATTCTGTGGATTTTGTTTGGATTAGGGAACAAGAGAAGCAAACCATCACCCTGGCCTTATGAAAGTCCTGTTAATATGAACAAGTTCACCCAGCCTCTGACTGAACTAGGACGGTGGGCTCTGTGCATCTGTTTTGAGACTGTGTCCCCCACAGCTTTTGTTCTAATTCCTTCCAGGATGCACTTCCTGAAGACTCTGAGCTCCTGTCTGAAGCAGGGTGGCTTGACAGATGTGGTGACCATCTCACTGCAGGTAGCCTGCTTTTCACACGTAACTACAGCAAGACAGTCATGGTGGTGCCTCTGGGTGAGGAGACACCTTCTCCTGTCCCTTCAAAAATGTACTTCAGCTCTCTCCAAACCACAGGGAGCAAATTCAGCACCTTCTCTGGCAACTTTCTTTTCCAATGTTTTTAGCAAATGATTTTTGACGGAAACATTGGTTGAAGATGCAAAGTTGAAATTCTCCCCTGAAGCCTCTGACAGCTGTTTGGAAAATTGTCTCAGAAGTTTACCTAGTGAGACTGAAGCACAGAATGTCAAAGGACTGCTCTCACTTTGTGCTCTGTGCCTCTCACCCTCTGTCCTCTGGATCCACCCTTAAAAAAGAAAATAGAAAAGTGTCTTGCAGCCAGAACCGGGGGTAATCACAATTTGTAAGCCCAGGAGAGGACGAAGCTGAGAGGAGGGGCCCACTGGGTTGCTGGAGCCCTCCAGGATGTCACAGGACCTCTGCAAAGTGAGAAGCTGAGCCTGAGAGCTTGCATGTACTAACCTGCCTGACAGCCAAGGTCTTGTTCCTTTCAAAGTAATCTCCCCTGAGCACTCCAAGACAGGCCGGCTTAGGCGAGCTCAATCCAATTTAATGGATGATTTGACAATGGAAAATTGAGGGAAGAAGGATATGATACACGTCAGATACCAGCCCTGTGAAGCTAAAAGGGTGATGCCTGCCATTCATTCACCAAGTGGGTTGTGTCTGAAGGAGTCCGCGCATGGTGTGGGGCAAATTCAATCAGAGCCTTGGGGAAGAAGGAATGTCTATCTCTCCTCTGACCTTCTTGCTGACTTCTGACAGTCAGTCCATCTTTGTCTAGTTTGGCACACTTCTTTCAGGACCTGCTTTATCCCAGGCAGACGAGACAATGTTGGTGTTAAGGAATCTCCCATTGTTACCTATTTTATTGACAATGTCTCTGTTTATAGCCTGCTTCTGTTTGCACTTATTAAAATTGCTCTAATTCCCCCTTGATAACATCCGAGTTTCAATGGTAAGGAACCATCTCTTATTTGACAACCTTGTGATACTTATTCCCACGAAGTGTTCTCATTGACTTTTCTTCTGGGCATAGTACAGCCCAGAGACTCAAGCCAATCCTGACCTTAAAGCAAGAAAATGTAAAAAACAGTAAAACAAGAATGTACATTATATACTTTCCATGCCATTGATGAATCCTCACTTGACAATAGCAGGATATATATGAATAAGAGGAGAAGTCAAGAGAGTGAAGCGATCAAAGGCTGGCATTGTCGTTTAGCTGTGCCTTCTCAAACAAGCAATACCAAACTTCAAATGCATACTCTGTAGTCATGCTGAGCAAACAGAGAAGCCTACTAACAATTGATAGAGAAGTCTACTAGATCATATTATTGCACTTGAATTATTCATTATTTGATACTAATGACCAATTCTGAATTTTTATGTCATGTTATGAACAGTTACAGCAATTTGAGTTTTAAACACCTGTTTTACAAGATGCATTTTATTTAAGCACACTTTAGAGTCTTACTGATAAAACTCTTACATCTAATTGTACTTTTTTATACTTAGAAAATATATGCACTTGAAAGTTAATCATTTGGCCTGAAGTTGCATGTTGATTAACTTCATAAAAATGGTTATATTGCAGAAGTAAATACAGTATTTAATGTGGCTCTATGCAATTATAAGTTGATTTAGAAGAATATGACCTTATTTCTGATACAGAAAAACATGGAATAATCTCTAGAAGGCATTGGGTAGCTGAAAATTCTAGATAGTTGTTCATAATAAGCCATGATTTATTTTTAAAAGAATATATATGCACATATATACATATATAGTGATGCATAAATATTCACATATAATAGATCATATTTTTCCAGGGAAGATAGTGAGACTTTTGTAATCACTTTGCCAGTTGTTTCTTTATTTCTGGAAACTTCTCTAGGGTCTCTTGCTTCAATTAGCACCTGTCCTTTGTTTCTTTAGCTTTAGGTGAATTTTCCAGTCTTTGCTTATTGCCTTTCATCGGGACACATCTGCTAAGTCTTAGCTCCAGGGAGTGAAATGCTTTGGCAACTGAGAAGTGTCCCTTCCAACATCTCAGGGACAAGAGTCACACAGGCAAGCTCTGTCACATCACAGTTCAATGCATGCAGAAATACTTGGAGGCAATAGCACAGGTGTCGTAAGGCACTGAAAGATGTATGGCTGTTTACCCTTAGAGTCCTGATCTCTCTCAACTGGCTCATTATTATGAGTCCTAGAGACAACAAGTTGAGGGTGTTGGGAGGTTGTCTTGCCTTAGGTATCTGAAGGACAACAACCTGCTATCACCTGATTTTGCTGAAAATGTAAAGGATTGTTATCTTTTCTCAGCTAAAATCATATTTTACTCTGACAGTTTTCTACTGATAGGGATAGGCCTGTGAAATGTGGCTTCTAGACGCCTCACAGGCTGACAGGCAAACCAGCAGGAAAAGACCATTGAAAGCACGGAGTTCTTGGGGAGGACACAATTTTTAAGATAAGAGTTATTCATGTCACTCACTTCCCATGCTATAGATCTTTCCCTACTAGAGCTGATACAGCTCTGAATTTCTAACTAGTAGGAGCTTCATGGCAACCACCTATGGAACATGGGAAGAGAGATAGGCTGGTGTGAAATGACAGAACATGGCAAACCTGATGAATGTACTTAACTTCATAGGTTATTATTTTCGTGGTTTTGTTGAATGACTTAGGAGATACACTGTCCCAGCAAGTGCTCAACTGTTTCTAAGACTATTAAGAACACACATTTATTTGGGGCAAGGCCCCTGATAGAGATTTTTAAGTATAAAATTCCTGCCCACCATAGTGGTATATCCACTTGAGAGTGTGATTTGTACAAGCATTCAACTAGGAGCAGAACAGAACACAGCCTGCACTTCTGAAATGACTGCCAGGTCAGTGCACCTGCCAGGGGCAGGTAACTCATTCGCATAGTGGAAATTTCCTTCCCAAGTATGGTGACCATAATGTTACTTGGTGGTATGGCTAAGCATAAGAGTTGAACCTCAAAAAAAGTGTGTGTGTTGGGGGGAGGAATAAAACATATAAATTTGACATGTTTTTTGAAGTTGCTTTGGTTGACTCAAGTATGCTGATGGTTACTGCTCATGCAGTGTCCAAACCTAGTAAAATTGTTTAATATGCAACTATCAGATGTAGCTGGAAGCCTCAGGAAGAAGTGTAGATGAAGAAGGAAGACCATGAAGTAGTGGATATGCCTGAGTAGCAACTGTGCCTCAATCCTACCAGGCAAGTGGGACATAATACAAAACATGACTTAGAGCTAATTCTGCTGAGAAGAATGGAGGGTTGGTTACATAACCCACAGTTCTCATCCATCATGGACTTATAGTCTGTCCTGCAGGACACAGTATATCTGCTAAAATAAAAACCCAGGGAGAAAAATAGTAGAAGCTTACAATAGACCCCACTGACATGCAGTGATTCAAAATAACCAAAGAACTTTGGGAAGGCTACGGCACCTACTATTGCAAGACTATCAGGCCAACACCCAAAGTGTAGCCCAGAGTACAGATGGTTAAATAACATTCAATCATACAGCCACAGTTTTAACTTCAGTGGAATCACTCCTTCTATAAAATTCCTATAGAAACTCTTGCTATGTTTTTCCTTGTAGAGGCTGATATGTAAAATGCATGGTCCTCAGCTTGTGGATCCAATCCTTACAATGTGATTGGATCATGAGGATTCTGACTTCATCATGTATTAATTCATTCATGGATTCATGACCTGATAATGCTCTTAGGAGATGATACAACTGGACTGTAGGGCCTAGTTGAGAATCACATCCCTGGAGATGGGACTTCCTTTTTAGGTTATGCCCATCACCTGTCCTTCCCTCAGCTTATCTCTGATTTCTGTCCACCAAGAAGTGAGCATCTTGGCCCCACCATACACTGCCAACCACAATATGATGTTCTATCTCACTTCAGGCCAAGGACAATAGAACCAGTTTCTGAAGGACTGAAACCTTCAAAATCATGAGCCCAAATAGGTTGTTTCTCCGGTATATTTCATCACAGCAACAAATTGAACAAACTTCTTGACACTAAAAATAGGGAAAACAGAAAATAAACTATCTCTTGGTTTTGGCCATGAGTATTCAATCTCATTTCCTTACAGGTATTCCGAATGGAGGGCAACACACTGCATCTTAGCACTTGCACAATGGAACTGCAGGATGACAAGGATAAGGCAAGATAATTACCCAAGCCAAAGCCAGAAGGATGCTTGCCTTAAAATTCAACTCTCTTTCAAATAGGAAACTAAGAGGGTCAGTTAAGAAGTCACAACACTAAAGGCAGCAGATCAGTGTGTCCGAATCAAAGTCAAACTAAGTGTTGCAACAACCCTTCAGTTCTCAGTGGCTGTGTGTGAGATCTAGTCCTCCATCATGGAAAGCACACTGCTTTTCTCAGGTGTGAGTCATGTTCCTCCTGTCTGGAGCTCCAGTCTTTACAAGGACCCATGTCTTCTGCAGTCTGTGGTTATCCGGTAAGTGAGGAAATAGAACATGAAAGAAAGGGTGAAGAAATACTATACAGTAAGCCCCAAAATGGCACGCATTTTCTTGGCCTGCCCATTGGCAGAAACATGGTTATATGTTTCTCACCTATGTGCAAAGGGACTGGAAAATACAGCTTATGATTGTGAAAGAACTTCCCATCAACTTCTATGCAGTGAAGGAGCGTATGACTCTTTGATAGTGTTTTCTACCTCTCCCACACAAGCCAAATCTAAACAACTCAATAAGGCAAGACACTATTGGTCATAATAGCTCAAGTGCCAGCTCTGCAATCAGCCTGAATGCAAATCACATTCTCTGGAATAGCCATCCATCTCAGCAGGGGGCATGGCCCAATTAATTAAAGTACCAGGGTATGAATGAACATGGGGAAACTGATCAATGAGAGATAAAATCCTAACATTAAACCCAGGATCTTTTTTTCCTGTCTCTTTCTCTCATCTAAAGAAGGGTTTCCTAGCACAAAATTCAATCCAAATGTGAATTAATATCACCAATACAAAATTTCACTAGACTTGTTCTGTACTCCGTGATGAAAGCAGCACACAATTATTTTCGATTGGACCAATGAGAGTGTGAGGAGAAGTCTCTAAAGATTGTCTGCTGAGTGCCAGTTGTTAATGAATCCCATTTGTCTTTCTTGATTAAGTCTGCTATTACCCCCGTTTAGTCCTGTCACCAACCCTTTAGCAAGGATTTTCATATCCCTGTTTAGATGAGAAATTAGCCTATGTGAGCAGCACTCATCCATCAGGAGGCCGTTTATTTAATACCACTTACAGTTTATGAGTTCAAAAACTGTAGCCTCATACATGAGAAATGGATCACTGTCCCAGACAGACAATGAGGGGCTTCAGTTCATTTGATAGGCATGGAGAAAGGACTCTGACTGTGAGATGTGCACTTAGACACGGTCTGCAATACCACCAGCCCACAGTACGGTGTCGGGAGACTTCCATCTGATTAGGAAGTCCCTTTTGGTTTAGTAAGTGCTTCAATTTAGGGACTTAACCACACCTCCTCCCGACACTGCGCTCTGAAGACACAAAATGAAATTGTAGAATAGACTCAGTCTTTGTGCTGGAAAAAATCATTTTCCTCATGTAGCACATCTTAAACCAGCTCACGTAGAATATTTATCTGATGCTTTAAATCATAAAGAGCCAAGATGTCCTTGCAAACTTTACTTTTGCAAAGAGCAGTTGGAGTTTCCATCCAATAGCAGTACAGAAGTATCAGAGAAGATGACAGAGCGTTCTCTGCATTAGCTGTCACACATAAAGAATATGTGCTCACTGTAAAAAAAAATACATATGAATACACGAAGATTCTTACCAAATGAGTGGAAACACTAGATTATTCTGGATTCAAAGATGATTTAGAAGACCCAAATTTGTTTAAAAAAAAATTAGTTACTTGATCATAGCAAAATTAAAGATACATAAGAATTCAACTTCATGTTACAATGTATGTGACAAGCCAGACTTAGGCTGCTTCTGCAATAATATTTCCTTTATGAATATTCACTTATGAATCTGGAGTCATTTTTCTTGTGACCCATCTTATTCTCTAACCAATATTTTAGTGATGAAGTGTGTACTTGGTGCATTGGTTAAGTTTAAAGAGCTGTTAATTAATTAGCACACTTTTATTAGGAACCCTCATCCTGTCTTCATCCTATCACTAAATTTTGGATCTTGAATCTCAAATCTGAAGAGAATGCCTTAGATGGACTCATAAGCCAGAGAACACTGGCTCCGAGCAGAGCATACAATCTTTCCTATTTCCATTATCCCTTTGTGATTAGAGCCACATAACTCCAACCTCTGTGATCTGTTTTGAAGATCTTAAAGTCCACGTATGATATTGATTCCCGTTTTAAATGGTCTAGTTTTCATCTTAGAATTATAAACTTTATGTCTAGGTTGGAGTAGGTTTTTCCAAAGACTCATCCATTAAGGTTATCTACCCTCATGTTGTTGTGGCTGTTGCCTAGCAGATATGAGCTCATAGTCAAAGGGAAATGCATGAATGAAAAAGGAAGAGGTCTTCTTATCCACCCATCATTTCCATTTGTCAAGTGTTGTTAGCACCCTTGAAGTCAATATGTACCTTCTAAAGTACTTTGATGTATATCCAACTGCTATTTGCAATGTTCAGTGGTGCTAAGCAATAAATGGAGAGTGTGCTGCGTATGTTGTCCTATAATTTGCCTTAATTATGCAATGTACGTCATGAGTAATCTTTCACTTCAGCATGTTCATACAAATGTTCTTTTATATACTTATTTTATCATGTGTATATGTGCTTGTGTGTTTGTGTGTGTGTGTGTGTGTGTGTGTGTGTGTGTGTGCCTACGTGTCACTCCACAAGTGTGAATGTCAGAGAATGACTTGCAAGAGCCAATTCCAATTCTCTTCTTCCACAATGTGGATCCTGGGTGGAACGCTGGTCATTGGGCTTAACCTCATCTGCCTTTACCCACTACTAAACCATCTGACCCACCCCTAAATAATGTTCTTATTGAGTGCTAAATCGATTTGTATACTTTAACAAACAGTCCTCTACTGAAAGGCACTTACTTAGGTGGTCTCTATATCTCTTCTAAAAGATAGCTCCATCGGATAGTATTCAGCTTCTTTTCCATGGCCGTTTGAGTTCACTTCAGAGTTGTTGAACAGAAAGCTGTGCATTCTGAATATCACTGACAGATCTGTCCAAGATAAAGTAGAACTGAATACGTTTTTATTTACTTAAACACGCTAGAAAGCTCAATTTTGCACAGGCTGACATTCTAGAGATAGATTTCTCTAACTCATAATGGATGAAGATTCAAATACATAATGAAAACATTTAAAGTGAGAATACATGTGATCCCTCAACTGCAGACATTTTCTCCTGTGCTAAGCTAAGCTCTTCCACAACTGTCTGAATGCAAGAAAAACTCAAATAGATATTTCAAGAGATTGGACAATGTTCACAATACTCTGAAAAATACAGAGAAGCAAATCAAAAGGCTGATTTAGTCTTGAACTTTCCTATTTGTTAGACTATGGTAGCTTGTGTTGCAACAATGAATAGATTTGTAGACCCCATTGTTTTAACACAATGATGTATATCTTACTAATACTACATTGTAGTTGGAAGTTTCCGGTGTCCCACCCTATCTGCAGATGCTCAGACCCAAATAAATACACAGAGGCTTATATTAATTATGAACTGTATGGATATTAGCTCAGGCTTATTACTAACTAGCTCTTACACTTAAGCTAACCCATAATTCTTATTTATGTTTAGCCCGGTGGCCTGGTACCTTTTCTCAGTTCTGCCTTGTCATCTTGCTTCCTTTGCATTTGACTGGTGACTCCTGCCTCAGCCTTCCTCTTCTCAGAATTCTCCTTGTCTACTTGCCCCGCCTATACTTTCTTCCTGGCTACTGGCCAATTAGCATTTTATTTATCAACCAATCAGAGCAACACACATTCACAGCATACAGAACAACATTCTACAACACTACATGCCCATTTCAGGTCAGTGACAGCCTCTATTCCTAGGACTCAGACTGATGGACCTCATCTTTGCATTGCACCTTCTAAAGCACATGGCTACTTCAGTCACAGTGGCTAGAAAAGACAACTAGGGAATTGTATTGACTGTGTTTGTTGCTGTATTGTGATGATAGGATAAGGATATATTTTCTTTAATATCAGTATTATAATTCTGAATGCTCATACCCAGGGATTGTTGACTCCAGAACTGCTGCCTTCATGACAATGGGCATGTTTCACCATCTCTCACCACAATGCTGAAACCTAGCAGTTGCAAAAATGAGACTCACTCAGACATCAAGCTTGGCTAGTCCCATTTATACTTCCTTTGATACTGCCTCTCTTAACATTGATTAACTGACTAAGGTTTCTGACATTTTCTCTAGATAAAAGATTATTCTCTTCTCAAAATCACACATTTTTGCTATGCCTATACAACTTACCATAAATGCTTTATAAATAAAGCATTTTTCAGTTCTGTTCTCACAACAGTATGGATAATAGAGTGTTCCAGCCAGACTTATTTCTGAAATTCTACCAAAGGTTTGGAGATGATTTGAATGTAACCTAAGAGCTCAGATGTCAAGCTTGGTCCTCATGAGATGCTGATGAACCTATGGAGCTTTTAGATGCAGGGCTTGCAGGGAAGCTGCTGTCCCTGGAAATAATTGATAGAGTTTTGGGGATCTTGGTTAGTTTTCATGAAAGCACTTTTTTAAAGAGCAAGCTTGGCCCCTTTCTTATCTTTCTCCAGACCCTGTCTTCTCATGGGATCTCTTTCTCTCCCACCTGTTCCTACTACATTCTTATCTGCCACACCATCATAGGATAGAAAGAGTCTTTACTAGAACTAAGTCAATGTTAGTACCATGCTTATGGATCTACAGAATTGTGAGTTAAATTAATCTATCTTCTTGATGAAGTACCCATTCTCAGACATTCCATTATAGTAACAGATAACATACTAATTCAGACCTATAATGTTCAGTTGAAGGGCAGAAAGGATCAATGCCTGTCTTTTCTTCTCCTCATTAAAGAGTCCTCATTACTGTGTAAGTCCCAGATATGAATGGATGTAAGCGAAAAGGTGATACTTTCTTCCATGATGTTCATGCCATTATTGAGCCAATAGACGTGTCTTTCCAGGCCAGTCATTATTGGTGCTCCCATAGACTTTGATAAGACTGATGACTTCTTTTATCCTCCAGTAATGTGCATAGCATCTCCCATCACTATGAATGCTAGTCAGAAGAGATGAAGCATTCTGGCCATACCAACTTAATAGCTCCATATTCTGTGACTCAACTACAGGGTGTCTTCAGAAATATAATCTTATCATTAAGTTCTAGAGAGTAACTAGGGCAAAGTAGCCTATATTTGAAGCAATTCCAGAAGAAGAAACTCATTACTGGTACTGAATTTTTATTTCTTAGTCTCACATGTCTAGTAGGAGCACTATAGCCTGTTATAAGGTAACTCTATTGTAAATATATATATATATATATATCATATGACTTTTTTAAAGAGTCTTTAGTGTTATTAATCTCTCCTCATATTCTCTGCTTTATCCTGCCCTCTCATGACTCCAATTTAACAATTCCTGTTTGTGATTCCATTTTAACCCTTTATACCAGTGATATCTACCTTCCCTCCCTTAAAAGTCTCCCCCTGGGCTGGAGAG
>CABHPQ010168606.1:0-91451 GCA_902168405.1 Peromyscus aztecus | reverse complement strand
ATATAAAATTTTAAACCCAATGCTTGTCTTTTTTATAAGTACTAGTGTTTTAACTATGGGATGTGATTGATTAGAGATTTTTTTTTCCTCATTCAAGGAAAAGATTTACCAATAATAGCTATGCTGAAAATATACACTATTCCTTAGTATATTTTATCTAGAAAAATGCTAAGTTACATAAATATTTAATCCTAGAATTATATACCACATATAGATTTTTTAAGACAAACTACCAAACAAACATTTTTAAAATGAAGAAGTTTGTAATACTTACTTTTGAATGTTTTAAATGGAAGTAGAATTATATCACTTTTCCCCCTTCCATTCCTCCTTCTATATTCTCTGAGCTGTCTTTCCTCTAATCCCTTCCATGACCCCTCTCGAGTAGACAGCCTCTTTTCCTTTGTTTATTATTATTACATACATAGTATGTGTGTATGAGCGTGTGTGCATGTGTGTGTGTGTGTGTGTGTGTTTATGTGTGTGTTTTTGAGAGATAATGGGGGCAGGAAGAGAGAATGTATAGTCACAAATATACATACACACAACTAGCTGTATCTATTTTTGTTGGTGGTGTGTACATGGTTTTAAGGCAGATTACTCTGCATTTGACAACCAACTGGGGGCTCATGCCTGAGAGAAGCTATGTTTTTTTCTTTCCACAGTCATTAGTTACCTGTACTTCTGTGTCTGTAGTGGGAACCTGTGCAAGTTTCCCCCTTACTCATGGATATGTCCCTGATACTGCCTTTGTTTTAGCCTTGTTTACACAGCAGTTCTTGGAGACCCTGTTGCATGGCAGCCTTCCTGGTATTCTGGCTCTTACAATCTTTCCAAGCCCTGTTATGTGACTTGTCCTGAGTCATTGATGCAGGAGCTGTGATGTGGATGTATCTGTTGGGGCAGAACTCTCCACATTCTGTCCATCTCTGCATTATTTCCAGTTGTTTTCTGCTATGGTCTTTGCTATAAAGGGAGGCTTCTTTGATGAGGGGTGGTAGCTACATTTATCAGTGGGTGTAAGGATAAGATTTGTAACATAACAAGACATTTACTATTCTAGCAACGTGGGCAGTAGATTCTTTTCTAATGCTCAAGACCTCACCAGCTCTACAAAGCTTGCTAGTTTCCTAGTGTCTGGCATGATTTCCCTCCTGCTGACTGAGACTTAAGCCCAATTAGACAGCTGTTGGTTGCCAACAACTTGCGATTGCCACTTACTGTACCTTTACAGATTACTTGCCATGCTAGTAATTGTCATGGTTCATAGACGCTGCAACTGGGAATGACTATTATTTGTTTCCCTCCATTGACAGATTAAATAGTATTTTTGGAGTCATGGAAACTAGAACAGAGGACCTCATAGCTGAAGTTAATATTTTAACTTCCAGTTACTTCATACTGCTATCTTACTGTTTACTCAGTCTAGTGATTTAATCTATCTTTAAAACAACAATGAAACAAACATAACTTGCCTGGGATTTCCCATGTAACCAACTTTTACAACCTAAATAAATGCATATCTGTTATCTTAAGTCATGTGCTTCTATGCCTCTGACCCAGAGTAAACCGTGTGTATAAATTATTGAAAGCAGAAAAAATAGTGGTTGAAAGTAATCTCACCAAATGAATATCCTTCATAAATGCTGAACACATGCATATATTGCTCAATAAACAGTGATGCTTGTGATACTATTTGTTATCTGTGTCTGTTTCTATCAGTAACTTAAACTCTCACAAAATTGTGATAAAGATTCCTGTAAAATATCCCTCATGTGTTGCTGTTCTGTGCTGTTCCATGTATACAGGACAAAGATTTTTGTTAGGGATAGACACACACAGAAACATTTACAAGGACAGTCACATAAGCCCAAAACAGACAGACACACAGAGACACAGGCAGACAGAGAAATAAACAGACACATGGACAATTTCATAAGACAACCTACAGGCAACAACAGATTCAAACTTATGCAACAGACAGACATGGAACAGAAGACACAGAGAACATGAAGTAGAAAATTCACATCTGGTTTCACTCTTGATAAAATGACACCAAGAAGCACTTGGATTTCTTTCCTTAATGCAGCACCAATGCATTGTTGATAGGAGTTAATCACTAATGTATTTATTTCACATGACTTCGACTACTGTCACCAACCACTTAAATGGTTTCTCATGTTTGATACTGAAGTTTTGTTAGTCTATGATTCTTGTGTAGAGAATTGTTCAGTCAAGTGTCTTAACTTCCATATATACATTTATGCAAATATATATGTATGTGTAAGTGTATATGTATACATATATACCCATACATACACATATATACACATACATCATTGCATTTATATGTATTGTATACAATATTAAGTAAGCATAAAATATATGCCATTCCTTGAAGGTTTATAAAACATCCTTACTTTCTCACCAATGTCAAGGAAATAGAAACAACCTCAATGTTCCTCAACAGAAAAACAGATAAAGAAAATTAAGTGCATGTACACAATATGATATTATTCAACTAAAAAGAAAAACGACACCACGGAAAGCCAGCCACTAAATTAGACATAGAGGTCAGGCAGTGGTCGCACACACATTTAATCCCGTTACTCAGACAGAGATCTGTCTGGATCTCTGTGAGTTCAAGGCCACACTGGGCTACATGAGAGAAACAGAACCAGGCAGTGGTGACACACATCTTTAATCCCAGGAAGTAATGTGGCAGGATACAGAATGATATAGAAGGCCCAAGGAAACAGGAAATCTCTCTCTTTAGGCTGAGGATTTCATAGAGGTAAGAACTAATGGCTGGCTATTCTGCTTCTCTAATATTTCAGCTTTCACCCTGACATCTGGCTCTGGGTTTTTTTTTCTTTTTATTAAAAGACCATCTAAGATTAAGACAATATTCTCCAACTGAGGAAAAGAGATGGAGGTCCATACAGAATGAGAAGGTAAGAAGGACAAATAATAATGAGTTTGTTTGATAAAGTCTCAAGGAATCATATACATCATAAAAGTTTCAGATAGGATTTGGTATTAGATTAAATTAATAAATATAACAGTATATTTCTATTAGGGCCAATTTTTATTTGTTGAAAAATTGAGAGAATATATTTTCTTCCTTATGTTTAGGAAATTATACAAATGTCTCTTTTCCTTACAGATTTATAGCTTCCCCATTGGTAAAATCTTTCCAGGTATAACATTTATTAAAATCTATGAGCCTACACTGACATGCCATTATTCAAAGTCTATAGCTTGTATTGTAGTTCACCCTTGATGCTCTGGAGTTACATAAATGTGTATAGACATCTTTCTATCACTATATTACAACACAGATGAACTTACTGCTCAGAGGACTTCTGGAGTCTGTGTTCTCCCTGTTGAGCCTTTTCCTATAACTCCAGGCACACTCTAAGGTTTTATATTTACTTTCCAGAAATCCATATACGTGAAATCAAAGAGCATGAACTCTTTACAGAATTGCTTTTTTACAAACATATCCTAATAACTTAAAGTGCATTATGTCACTGAATTAAATGTTAAAATTGAATAAATTTAATCATGAATTCAACACAAGAATTGTACAAAAGTATAAAATGTCACATTTCATCCATTGATATGTTCCTCAAAATTTTATTCCTGTTTACCATCTAAAGCAGAACCCAGACAATTATTTATCTATGTGTCTATTTACTTACTTATTTGTGGCACTGGAGATTCTATTAAGATATTTCTATTTAGTTTGATACTTTTGAGGTTGGGTGTTGTTATGTTGCATCTACAGACAATTATCCAGCCCACTCCGCTATGCCCAATTGCTGGAGATACGCAGCATCATGCAAGGATAGAGAGATTTATAATACAAAGAAATCACAAACACAGACTATGACTATTTGCAATGCATTTCTCCTTCCATGAAAACACATTTCTCCTTAAACTATTCAAAAGAAATGCACAATGTAGTTCTTGATCTATTCAATAATAATTTATTTATTCTTCATACTAAGAGATATAATTATCTGAAAAATAGGCAGGTTTGGGGACTACTTTTTCCTTTTGATTATTTTCTATAAACCAAATTAAAACTGTGAGCATCAGCCTACAACACTACTCGGACTTTGTGAAAGCACTTTTCTCATCCGACCCTTTCTTCTGTTTTGTTGTGAAGATGAATTTTGTGTAGTTTTCTCTCTTTTATTTTTGATACTATATTTCTATTTGGTTTTGGAGAATTTCATACATATATACACTCTTTGACCATATTCACTCCCCAAACCTACCTTCAGCTCTTCTTAGATGCTCTCTCACTAATGTCCACATCCAAAACTTTTGGCCCCTTTTTATTTTTAAAAGCACACTAAGTCCAAATAGCACTGCCCATATATACATGGGGTGGGGCTACCTCCACAAAGTGCTCATTGTACCAGAGATGGCACCCCTAAGAAAGACTAATTATTCTTACTTTAAAAGCTCTTCAGATAAGGATAGGGGATTATGTTCCCTTATTCCATCCACTACCACTCATGCTCAAAGGGTGACTGGCTTGATCTTGTGAAGGCTACCACAGATGTGTGATTCCATGAATGCCATGGTTCTGTCATGTCCAGAGGATACTGCTTTGTAGAATTTCCCCGGGTTCTATCTCTTACGATCTTTCTTCCCTCCCTTCTAAGATGCTCTCTGATCCCTGAGGGGTCGTACCATAACATGCAAGTGCCACATATGACAGAGAATTCCACTGTATTTAATTCCACTGAAGTTAATGTGGAACCTAGGAAAGCTAAGAATGATGACCAGATGCTGAAAAGGAGAAATATTAGAACATTTCCTAATGATGCTATTTTGCCACTGCAGAAAAACCATAACAATCAGGGCACTTTAAGTTGGTCTTTTGATGACATTGTTAAAGGTATAACCAGCAACAATATGGAAAGCCAGTTCCAAGCTACTCAAGCTGCTCAGAAATTGCTTTCAAGAGATAAGCAGCCTCCTCTAGACAACATCTTCCAGGCTGGTTGGATATCAAATTTGTGTCCTTCTTGAGCAGAGCTTATTGTAATCTCATTCAGTTTGAATCTGCTTGGACACTCACTAACATTGCTTCTGGAATATTTGAAGAGACCAAGGCTGTACTGGATGGAGGTACAATCTAAGCACTCATTTCTCTCTTGGCATGACTGCATCCTCACATCAGCAAGCAAGCTATAAATATTGCAGGTGATGATTCAGTTTTCCAAAACTAAGTTATCAAATATGGTGCTGTTGACACTTCTTGCAATTTCTGACCTGCTGTCCTTGGCCCTTGGTTACTTACATCATTTTACCTGGACACTTTTAAACCTTTGTTGAAACAAGAATCTTGCAGTACCTTAGATACTGTTGAACAAATTCTTTCTACTATAGTTCTTCTGCATTGCAATGCTACAGAAGTACTAGAATATTCATGCAGAGCTGTTTCCAACCTGGCTGATGATTCAAAGGGGTGCGCTGAAATAGTTAGAAAGATTGAAGTTATGCCTCAACTTGTGAAGTTTATAGGAGATGATAAACTGACATCTGGAACTTCTGCACTTATATCCATTGGAATCTTGTCACTAGAACAGGTACACAGATTCATATCGTGGTAGACACATGAGCACTTGCCTTCCCAGCCTGCTAACAAACTCCAAAACTAACAATCAGAAGAAGACCATATGGATAATGTGAAACATCACAGAGGGGTTTCGGGGATGAGACACCGCAAGTTGTAAACCAGGACTTAGTCCCGTTTTTCATTGGTGCCCCGTCTAAGACAGACTTGAAGACACAGAAGAAAACTGTATGATCTCTAACCAATTATGCAAGCGGTGGAATGGTTAAAGGGATGGTGCACCTTGTTCATTGTGGCATAAAGGAAATTTGGTGAACCTCTTAAGTGCAAAAGAAGTCAAAATTATTGTGGTTAATATTGATGCCATCTTTCACACTGCTGAGAAACGTAATGAGACTGAGAAACTCAGTAAAGTGATTGAAGAGTGTGGAGGCTGGAACAAAATTGAAGCTCTACAGAGCCATGGAATCGAATCTGTATACAAGGCCTTTTTAAGCTTGATTGAGAAGTACTTTTCAGTGGAGGATGAGGAGAGAAAAAACATAGTGCCAGAAACTACCAAGTTAAGGGATGGGGCTCCTGGGACTTTTAACTCCTATATGTCCAGCTGAGGCTCAAAGTTGTTAGTGATGTTGTGTTCCTCATAAATTTGTCTTATCATTTCTCTACTAAGAGCTCTTTATAAATGTGGTTTGTTATTATGGCACTTTTTACAAAGAACTACTTAAACAGATGTAAATTCACATACTGCATGATACTACCCTGAGATGCTTCTTTGTGTGTTTAATTTCATATCCTACAGGGTCCGGCAAATATAGATTAGGTTCTATTTTTCTTTAAAAACAAACAAACAAAAGTACTCTCTGTACTTTGACCAGTTGTGAGTCTCTGTGTTTATAAATATCCAGTTCAAAAATAGGTTTGTCTGATATGGACTGAGAATTTTAATACTCTATGGGTCTAAGGATAAGTTTTGAGAAGGAAGTTTGATGCTATATTCATTTAGTAAAATAATAGTAGTTAGTTATTCCCTAGTGTCTGTGACCTCTCTAGACATAAGTTCTTGCTGAGCTTTGCTTTACCAGATAAGCTCTCCCGTTTTGAGTGAGCCTGAAATCTGATTACAAATCTGTTAGTTATGGTCTCAGCATTCATGTCACCACTGCACAGTGGGCATATCTTGGCAAACTATTTTTTATTAGAACTCATGTGCTTTACATCTGGAAAGTTGATAACTTTTCTCCCCCAACATCCTGCATGGTACCTTCCGACACCGAGAAAGCTAACTAGAAATCCCCAGGCTTCTGTGTCAATCCAAATTGATTTCTGCATGTCCTAAGAACCAAGTCTGTGCTATCTTCAGAAATAGATTCCTACCATAATGTTCTGGCAGGCAATCAAGAGCGAGGACAATAGCTTGAATTGATATGGGAGTCACTGTGACTCCGCTTGGCCAACATAGTGTATACTTGGCAGTTGGATTTTTATGTGGCCATAAGACGTCTAAGAGAAGCACTGTTGCCTGTGTAGGGCAATAGCATTTAAACTTTTGTGTGTGTGTGTGTGTGTGTGTGTGTGTGTGTGTGTGTGTACGTATGTACGTATGTATGTATGTATGTATGTATGTATCTGAGTAAACATAAAATAATAGGATTCCATGTGGTTTTTTCAAGCACCATTAGTGGCATTTATGCCTCCTTCTCACCACTTCCCTAGTCTCCTATGCCCTTATTATTCCTTGGGCATATTTTTCTTCAAATAAAAATTCACTTGAGTTTGGAATTCACTAATGTTTTAAATTTTTACTAGAAATCTATCTATATTGTTATTATTTCTGAAAAATGTATATTCACATAAACTATTTTGTGTGTGTCAATAACACAAATTAGAAATTAATATTAACAACTGCTATTACTCATGAAGTCATGGTAAGTCATGGTAATGTAATGTACTAATTATAGAAACAAAAAATATTTGCTGCAAATTTCCAGTACAAGGAAAAATAAACAGAATAGAAACACTAATCTATAAATTACTTACAAAAAATATTCATGGGTTAGAGAGAGAGTTCAGTGTATAATATTGCCAAATGATCTTCCAGAGTACCTGAGTTCAGTTGCTTCACCCAAGACATTTGACACTCAACTGCTTATAACTCAAACTCCATGGGTTTTTACACTTCCTATGGTCCTTGTGGGTATCCACATACTTGTACCATATAATCACACATACTTATACAGATGCACACAAAATATAATTTAAAACATAAAAATATTCAGATTCAGAGATAATTTAATATAAAAAAAATTACCCTAAGCCCCCACAACATATGTGCCTAGCATATAACTATAAATATGCAAGAATTAGACACACATACATGCAAGTAAATACATTTTTGTGTTGTATATGAATTGAGATATGTATATGCATATATGTAAATGATTAATTAAGACTAGCTACTTATAATTTCTCTTTTAAGTTTGGTTGATAATACTTTTAAATAAAAGAAAATGATTAATAGACACCTTTGGGATTTGTTTTGGAACTTTTTAAATTGAAATATTTCATGCATTTTCATGCATATTTATATTTAGTATTTTCATTTTATACTTATATTAATCTATTTTTCTACTTATTTACAGTCTTTCCCCAAATATGTTTCAAAAATGCATATATAAGAGACATATAGCTTCTTCTATTTAAATTCAGAGTCTTACTCTGTAGCCTAGACCAGCTACTGGTTATCCAACTGCACCATTATGTCAAGTTCTGGGATCATAGGCATGTGACATTACACTGTTTTTTTTTTTATATTTCTAACTTTTTTATACAATTTTTTATATTTTTTTATACAATTATAAGTAGTATACTCACATTTAATGGTATTTTTAATAAACAGTAATATATATGTATATGTACATACATATGTGTGTATGCATATATTATATGTAAGAATAATATACAGTGTACTATATTTATATTATATGTAGTCATGTATATAATATATATGATTCATTAGCTGTGTAGCAATCTGAATTACAATTTTTTTTCTGTTTCTTTTTGTGGGATGTTCTATATGCTGTGAATGTATTGCTATGATTGATTGATAAATAAAACACTGATTGGCCAGTAGCCAGGCAGAAAGTATAGGCAGGACTAGCAGAGAGGAGAATTGGGGGAACAGGAAGACAGATAGGAAGAGATGCTGCCAGCCACCAAAATGAGGAGCAGGATGTAAATACCAGTAAGCCATGAGACACATGGCAAAGTATAGATTAATAGAAATGGGTTAATTTAAGATAGAAGAACTAGATAACAAGAAGCCTGCCACGGCCATACAGTTTGTAAGCAATATAAGTCTCTGTGTGTTTACTCAGTTGGTCTGAGCAGCTGCGGGACTAGCGGGTGAGAGAGATTTGTCCTGACCATGGTCAGGCAGGACTGGAGAAAACTCCAGCTACAGTTTCTCTTGGCTTCTTTTGGTGCACACACATTGCTCCTTTTGTTTCTGGGATTGCAAATTGAATTTTAGTTGTTTCATGTGCTAGCAAGTCTCTTGATGGAGACTATTGTAGTTTATTTTATAAGTTAATTTTATGCTTACTGAGAGTTTAATGTAGGTGCTGATTTTCTAAATGTCCTCCATGACTTTCACAGTGGTATCTGTGGTGTCTCCTCTAAACTTTCTTTTAAAGCCAGAGATACTGTGAGACATTTCTTTAGATAAAGTGTAAAACAAAACAGTGGTGCTTTAATTAGTACAGACAACTTGTAGAACTTTAAGTGAGACATTTTTTCCTCATTAGCAATACTACTCTGTGCTTAGCAGTGATACTTTATGAAGAATTGTCTTATATTATCCCACGTGATCATTTTAGGCAGCTACTTTCCTTTCTCCCCAGGATGTAAAGATAAATCATATCCATAGTCTTTATCCTATTCTACTTTGGCTGTCTTCATTTTAGGATGATAGCTGTCATTTTCTCAGTAGTTAGCTGTCCCAGTCACTAAGAGTTATTCTGTACTCTCCGCAGCATTTTTTAGAGTCACCTCTACACATGGCCCTACATGATTTCTTACAATTTTTAACAATTTTCTTCCTCTTTTATAATGTAACGTCTTCACTTGAACATACCTTTAATTTTCTGCCCTTCAAAATAGATCATTGAAAGTTCAAATTTAATAAAATGGTGAGATGGCACCCTGGGCAAGAAAACGACACAGAACCAGAGCCAAACAGTGATGAGACAGGGTACCCTTGATGAGTGTGGGTGCAGAGCTGGGGGTCCGACTCCAACCTGCCTCTGCAGCTTTCCTCAGTCCCAGCCTTTGGCACTAGCCCCCAGATCTGCACTTCCTGATTGCCAATTCCCTATTCAACAGTGAGGCTGGAACTGTGGCTTCCTCCCTGGACTGCTCCGAAGCCCTGCAGCCTGGCCAGTTTTGGCATGTTAGAGCTGGCCGATCAGAAAAGGGCAGATCCTGAAAGCAATCCCCTGCCCCCTTTTTGACATGTGTCTGGGCTTGCACTGACAAAGGTGCCACAGCCAATCAAATTTAAACTAAAGTAACCATTGCTTGCTTAGCCAATCAAGTTTGTTGGAGATGACCTAACTGTCCCTGGAATTCCCTAGCAGTGTATAAAAGGAGCCCGCCAGCTTCTCTTGGAGTCATCGCCATTTTGTTTTGTGGTTGAACCCTGTGTGCAGGAATTTTCTCTTAAGAAATAAACACTCTTACTTTTGCATACCTGAGTGGTAGTTTTTTGTGGGGTGCTGTAGGATAATGCCCTTGTACACTGGCTTAATAAAATGCTGATTGGCCAGTAGGCAGGCAGGAAGTATAGGTGGGTAAGCAGACAAGGAGGATTCTGGGAAGAGGAAGGCAGAGTCAGGAGTCTCCAGCCAGACAGAGAGGAAGCAAGATGTGAAGACAGAACTGAGAAAAGGTACCAAGCCACATGGCTAAACATAGATAAGAATTATGGGTTAATTTAAGTGTAAGAGCTGGTGAGTAATAAGTCTGAGCTAATGGCTGAGCAGTTATAATTAATATTAAGCTTCTGAGTGATTATTTTGTAAGCAGCTGAGGGACTGAGTGGCTGGGCAGGACATGGAGAAAACTTCCAAATATGAATGGCGCCAAGATGTGGGGCAAGGGTTTCCACCTAAAACCCGAGAAAGCTTTAAAAAATAAGATTCTAAAATGGAGCTAAAAACAGCTTCCTAGTTGTGTCTCTCAGTCAAGCTGTGAGCTATAATATGGTGGGTTCACAGTAGCATGTGGGCTTGACCTGCAGCATGGCAGAATCCTGCCAAACACAGAGGTGTCTCCAAGCTGTGCAGTATGCTGTGTGGTGGATATAGCTTTTGTTAATACAGACAAGAAAAAAAAGAAAGAAAAGAAAGAAAGAAGGAAAGAAAGAAAGAAAGAAAGAAAGAAAGAAAGAAAGAAAGAAAGAAAGAAAGAAAGAAGGAAAGAAGGAAGGAAAGAAAGAGAGAGAGAAAGAAAGAAAGAAGGAAAGAAGAGAGAAAGAAAGAAAGGAAAAAGGTAAAAAGGTATCTGGCCTACACACTGCTTTAATGGAGGCATAGACCCACTGCTTCTGAGAGTTGGTGGTACACATGGTCCAGAGCTGGAATTGAATTACCTCTGCCATGTTAAAAAGCAGAAATGGGTGGAGTCAGCAGCCAAGGCTGCCACTTTTCATTCTGGCCATGCAGTTTAGTAGTTTAAAATATCTCCTGGCCAGAAAAGGATTATAGATTCAAAATAAGACAAATGCAGATGTGATTAAACCCTAAACACTTTACAGTGTGTGTAAAAATGTATTTAGGCTTAAAAGAGAGAGAAAAAGAAATATAGACAGTTATATAAATAAAAGATACTTTGAAAAAATAAAGTCTTTAAAGCGAAAGTAAAGATAATATAAAAACTAAGCCACATAAAGATGGAAATCACACAGAGAGTTTGGATTATGTTGTCTTTGGGATTTTTAACTGCATAGAGACATTTCATTGTAAAGGCTAATGAATTAAATGAATATGTATGTTTAAATGGTATCTTGACTTCAAAATTTGGATCTAAGGATATGTTGCTTTGGAAAGAAGGCTCTGTTTTTGTTTTCATAGGAAGCAAGAGGCTATGGATTTGTTCTAGGTAAAGATGGATCAGATTTGATCAAGTCAGACCTCCTGAACCTTAACAGATGGTACCTATCAACAAAGGTTATAGCCACTCTTCCCAGGACTTGACCATTATCTTGAATTTTCTCAGGATACCCATAAGACTACCAGTGCCCCCTGTCAGCAGGAAGAAGCCTAGAACACTATGCTCACATTCCCAAAAATTGGATTATGGATGTTTGTCTTTGTTTAGGTTGTTGGTTACAAATTGTTATTGGTCATAGTCAATATCTTAATAAAAGAAGGAAGGGGGATATGATATGGAAATACAGGATGTAGATATGATAGCATAAAAGTCTGGATTGTTGAACCTACTTTTAAAAAGCAACTTGTTTAAAATGTTTTACATTGGTATAGATATTAGTGTATTTATGCAAATTTAATTTTGTTATACTGTATGTATATTTCTACTCCTGTTTAAAGTATTATGATTGTGTAGCTCATTTAAATTGTAATGGATAATTAAAAAATACAGATTAATAATTAGTCTTCTATGGTAGTCAAACTTATAGTCATGCTAAGTTTTCTAGGTATACATAGATGTAATTCAGTTAGGTAGACAATCTTTAAACACTTCAAAGACCTACAGAATAAACATTTTTTAAATGTTTTAAAACTTAAACTTTCCTGGACAATGAGACACATCTGCTCCAGGCAGCACCGATTTACTTCAAAGAAAAAGATGGGCATCGAAGACACTCCATATGGAGTTTCTCTTCTTAGTAAAAATAGCCATTTGGGCAAAAAACTGTCCTTTCCTGGACTGCTTGACAAAATGTCATATAAAGTGGATATGCAGGACCCATAGGAAGGTGACCACTGAACTTTGGGAGGTGAGATGGTCCTTCAGGTTCCTGCTTCACAAAAGAAACTGCCAGACATTCTACAGGACACAGAGGGAAAAAAATGACTGAGATACTAGGCCTTTGGGCTGGATACAGATGTCTCAACGTTGCAGAGGAACTTTGGATTACTGTCCAGGCAGGCAACTGTCTCTGTTCTTTTCAGAATTTTGGAAGTTGCTTACAATGTGTTTCCTGCTTACTTAGGTAATCTATCCTTCTGGGGTCTTTTATGTAGTTGAAGACTAGAAAGTTATAATTTTACTTGCTTATAATAAAAGATGAATTAGATATGAAACTATAGACTCACAAATATAGGATAGATACAATATTTTCTTTAATTTTGCCAAATACAAATAGAGTAGATATTGTAACTGTAATTCTTGCCTGATAACTTCTATTATATGTGATTTTACTATGTTAAAGTTAAAACCTTCCTTTTTGATTACAAGGAAAAGGGGAAATGCTGTGGGATAATGTCCTTGTACACTGGCTTAAAAAATGCTCATTGGCCAGTAGTCAGGCAGGAAGTATAGGCGGGCAAGAGATAAGGAGAATTCTGGGAAGAGGAAGGCTGAGTCAGGACTCACCAGCCAGACAAAGAGGAAGCAAGATATGAAGACAGATCTGAGAAAAGGTACCAAGCCACATGACTAAACATAGATAAGAATTATGGGTTAACTTAAGTGTAAGAGCTAGTGAGTAATAACTCTGAGCTAATGGCTGAGCAATTATAATTAATATAAGCTGCAAGTGGGAGAGATTTGTCCTGACCACCACCCAGCAGGGACACACCAAAACTTATGACTACAGTGGGGTGATTCATGGACCCTAATAATGGCACAGAGAATAGTATCATGTCAGCAGCTGATCATGATAAATTTGTCAAATTAAACCTTCCACTTCCACATGCTCATGAAGGATTCCCTTGAAGCCAACTTTAGAAACCACTTCTTTGAGTACCCTTAGTTGTGTGTGTGACTCTGTTTTTATGTGTGGACATGGTTCATTTTATTTTCTTCATTTAGATTGTATAAAGAAACAAAAACAACAAAAAGTCCCTTAGACTGTATGGATAATACATAACTGAGTTTTTACTAAGAAAAAAATTTCTAATTGGATTGATCAGTATTTTGATGTCTAGTTTCTTAAATTCTTTATATATTTTGGAGATCAGCCCTCTGTCTGATGTAGGGTTGGTGAAGTTCTTTTCCCATTCATTAGGCTTATTTACTGTGTCCTTTTCCTTACAGAAGCTTCTCAGTTTCAGGTGGTCCCATTTATTAATTGTTGCTCTCAGTGTCTGTGCTACTGATGTTGTATTTAGGAAGTTGTCTCCTGGGCCAATGCATTCAAGTCTACTTTCTACTTTCTCTTCTATCAGATTCAGTGTAACTAGAATTATGTTTAGGTCTTTGATTGGACCAGTAATCAGACTGGTGAATACCCTAACTTATAGAGCCTTCATTCAGTAACTGATGGAAGCAGATGCAGAGATCCACAGCTGTGGTGGTATTGTATTCCCCAAAATATTGTGCACCCTAATAAATTTATCTGGGGTCAGAGAACAGACAGCCACTAGATACAAAGGTTAGAAAATGGTGGCACTCACACCTTTAATCCTAGCACTCCAGAGGTAGAAATCCCTCTGGATCTCTGTGAGTTCAAGGCCACATTGGAAATGGCCAGGCATGGTGACACACACCTTTAATCCCAGAAAGCTAGCCTTTAATCCCAGGGAGTGATGGCAGAAAGCAGAAAGGTATATAAGGCGCGAGGACCAGAAACTAGAAGCATTTGGCTGGTTAAGCATTCAGGCTTTTGAGCAGCAGTTCAGCTGAAACCCATTCTGGATGAGGACTCAGAGGCTTCCAGTCTGAGGAAACAAGACCAGCTGAGGAACTGGCGAGATGAGGTGGCTGTGGCCTGTTCTGTCTCTCTGATCTTCCAGTGTTCACCCCAATACCTGGCTCAGGTTTGATTTTATTAATAAGAACTTTTAAAATTTCTGCTACACACAGCCAAGCACCAGGCTGAGCTCCAGGAGTCCAGTTCAAAAGAGAGAAGAGGGATTCTATAAGGAAGGGCCATCAAGATCATGGTGAGGAAACCAACAGGGGCAACCAATCTAAACTAGTGGGAACTCATGAACTTTAGACCAACAGCTATAGAGCCTCAATGGGACTGCACTAGGCCCTCTGCATAATCAAGACAGTTGTGTAGCTTGACCTGCTTAAGGGGTCTCATGGCAGTAGTATCAGGATCCATCCCCGGTGCATGAGCTGGCCTTTTGGAGCCCACTACTTATGATGGGACACCTTGCACAGCCTTGATGCAGGGGGAAGGTCTTGGACCTGCCTCTACTGAATGTACCAGGCTCTGCTGACTCCCCATGGGAGGCCATACTTTGTTGGAGGAGGGAATGGGTGTTGGGTTGAAGGGGAAGGCTGGAGAGGCAGGAGGAAGGAAGAGAGGGGGATCTGTGTTTGGTATGTAAAATTAATAAAATATTTCCTAACAAGAAATTTAAAAAAAATTCTGTAAAATTTACATTTCTGGGGTTCTTGACAGAACTCAATACGACCTGTTAATAAATTATATTTTGATGTTATTAATTTTATTGATTGTGATTTTCAAAGTGTTTCAATTGTGTAGAAGGGATATCATATTCTTTTAAGAAGCATGCTGAAACATGATGACTAAAATTGAAAGTTTCTTAAAAATCACCTTCAATGTTACAGAAAAATAAGTATGTACAGATATCTAGATTAGTAAATATGGAATACATGTGAAATCAGGTTTATGTCTCTTGAATTACTGAAACTTACTTGTCCTTTATGAGCTTGTAATTTTAGGACTATTATAAAACAGAATGAAAGCAGAAATTCTCAATTTTAAAAGTATTTATGCCTCATAACTTAAACATTTGACAATCATCTCTGCTCTAGATACTCTCCTGCGTTTGGCAAGTAACTTACTTTGTATTTTCTTTCAGTGTACACAGAAATAAAACAAAACAATCAGGAACACCTTTTAAGGATATCTGCTCTTATTTCCATGAACACACTTCTGAACTAATCTTTAACCACATTCAAACTTCTTTGGGGCTGCACACAGCAACATACATTAATAAGTCCTCAGGAGCAGTATATGGTTTACAAAATGCCCACTTCCGGGTGGTCCTTCTGCAGACTTAATTTTCTCACATTTTTTTCCACAATATATCTTCAGGTTCTATATTCTTGTCAACTCTAGTCCATGTAAGAATTCACGTCTTACCTAATTTTCTAGATTAACTTCTTTATGGTATGTCATCTTCTCTCAAGATGTTTATTAAATATTTTATCACCAAATGAGAAATAACGGCTTGGTAAACTGCAGCCACCATCTTGAGGAAGATGGCCAACCAGTACTTTTTTGGAGCTAAAGTGACTAAGCAGCAAAGGATAGCATCCAACAACAGAGAACTTGGAAACAGTATTGTTGGAACTGGGAAGACTTGATGAATAAGTTTCAGTTTGTATCCACTTTTGGATCCATTGAACACTACACAGAAGACAGAGAATAGAACTCAACTGTCAAAGCCTGAAGGTCACAACCCTGAGAAGCAGCCCAGCAAGCTTGCTGACATTTAGCCTTAAATAAATGTGTTACATGATTCAGATGGACAAGGCCAATTGTATCACTTCTCTGAAAAAAAAAACAAATCTTCATATTCCAACATTTTCAAAATTCCAAATTCAGAAAGTTATTATGCTCTTCATTGACAAACATATATTCTATCCTGTTTCGCTTTGTTTTATTTAGAATATGTTATTGTTTAGAACATTTAATGAATAATTTCAAAAAGAATAGATTTGCAAATCTGATAAATAAAATGATATGAAGAAGAGATGAAAGTTTCAGCTTTAATTGAAACATCATTATAAACCCCTCATCCTCTTTCAAGGATTTGGGAACACCACGGAAGAAAAGGCAAAAAGAATGAGAGTTGGAGGATAGGAAGTGGTCCATTGCCTTTCGGACTAACATGGCTATTGTAATTGTTAGGGTCTGAGAGAAGTCCCATAAAAGAACACCAGTCATGCATGCAATCAACAAGAGTGTTCTTTATTTCCAACATGTTGAGATAGCAAATGGCAATCTGTAAAGAAGGTTGCAATCTCCCTTTAAGCAGAGTTAGGGGAATTCAAGTGAAGATGGATTAATCTGGTGCTAATTGGTGGAGGAAAGATTAGACTGGGAGCTGATTGGTTGGAAGTTGTTGTGGTTAATGGCTTGTTGACTGGAGCTTAGGAAAAAGCTATCTTTAGCTAGCAGAAATCTAGAGGGGAGGGGAGCATCTGCTGAGCCAGCAGAAGGCTGTGGGGAGCCTGCTGATTGGTTGCCCCTGAGTTGTGGTATTCCAAGACCTGCTTGCTCAGCTCCAGCCAGTTCCAGTAAACTGAAACTAAGGCCTAGTCCCTGTCAGAGCTATCAGAAACCTGTCATGGCTCTGGTCTGGATCCCCTGCCTCTCATAGTCATGAACTCATCATGGCAGCTTGTGGTTACTTGTAAAAGATCTATGCAAGATCTAACACACTACAATTCTTACATATAAGATGTCTGTGTTCTCATGACCCAGTGTTATATGGAGGAACTGTTAGCCATTGATAATTGCTGCAGATAGGAGAATCATTGTTGGAGGGTATGGTCACTGGCAAATTTCCAATAGTCCAGTAGATAACCTCACACACGTTGACATGAGAGCAGTGCTCATTAGACTTAGTGGGTTACCAAAGCAGAAGAAAGAGAGTAAGAGGAGGAAAGAGGAGGAGATCACACGAGGTTGGGAGCAGGCCAGTCTTGGGAGACATACAGGAAGTTGGAAGAGGGAAGTGTTCATTATATATAGTAATAGCTCATTGTATACATATATAAAATTCTTATAGATTAAAAATATTTTGAATCATAAGTAACAGAGTGCTTTTGTGTGATAATTTAGTTTGATTCTTAAAGAGTATTTAGATCATGAACTAAGATTTTAAACATATTTGTGTTTTAGAACAGCTAAATAACATGTTCAAGGTCATCTATCCAATTTAAACCATTTCATATTTCATGTTGCTAAGTCTACTTTTAAACTTCACAATCTATCTCATATAATGTTCTTATTTGAAATGCTTTCTAATTAAGACTGTTTTCACTTATTGTCTTGGGGTTTTTAAATCTAGAAAATTAAAGCAAATTCTAACATCAAGTTACTTACAAATAACTGCTTGGAAAAATTAAGAATGTGGATTTATTTATAATCCCTTGTCCTGAAGTTCAAGCAAAACGCAACAAAAAGTAATTAAAGAGAAAAATGCAAAGCCTATTTCTTCACACTGCATACATGGAATTAAAATAATATGTCTTTCTTGAAAGCCACCAAATTGTTTTACAGAGGCTATCTTGGCACTGTGGAACTAAAGATTCTCTTAAATGATTCAATTATGAAATGAGATGTTTTACTTACTGTGGATATCCCCAATGGGAATTGGATTGAACAAATATCCATTTCTTATTTATTATCCAACAATAACCCAAGATCATCCTGAATGGAATATATTAATTTGATGTATTAATATCCATGTTATTAATAATTTAATATGATATGTGAATAGTCATTTGTATGGAAATTTTTAGGCTGAGTTGAATTTAAATCATTCAGATATATTTTCTTGCCTTCAAAATAAATGGAAACTATTTCAATGTCTAATCTGAGAACTCCCATTATCAATAACTTTAAGAAACCTTAAACATTGTTGTTTGCAACATGTTCAATTTCAGTGTATCTACTGCCAGATGAGGGGCATGCTGTACATCACTTGCTTTAAGATCTTACTTTAAAAACCAGTATATATTTTAATGTAACTCTGTTATTTTGAGAATATGTATTTCAATTACAAACAATGTCTAGTGAACTGTTTACATAGGAAAACAAAAAGACATTACTGTGGAAAGAGGACTTGGGGAGAAGGGAATTTGACAGTTTTGGGAAGAAGTTAGTAGAGTTACATGACTGAAATTGTTGAAGAACAAATTTAATAAAAGTTATTAACATACTGATTCACTTTTTAAAAGTATCATCTTTTATAGCTAAGTAAATTTATAGAAAAATATTAAATAGAAATGAGAGAAAAATTTAAATTTTGGAAAACAGCTGTAAGATGCATGAAATAAGTGCTGGGAACCTCAACAATACGTGTCATTCTGTGTCAGTCACAGTGAAGGTCTGCTATTTCCCTGATCCACAGTGATAGATGATACACACAAACAGACCCATGTGTGTTCACATATACACACATACACATAATAAAACTTTTACTGAACAATCTCAGTAATGGTGTGTTTTATAACCTATCACAAGGTTAAATGGCAAAGATGAAAAGGTTGATTGGATTGACTTCATGTGAAAATTCTCTCCTTGCCTAACAGATAGCTGCCTCTCTTGATGTGCTCTGTCATGCCTTTCCTCTGTGTATCTCTGTTTTTGAGTCTCAGTCTCTCTCTCTATTTCTTCAACTTGTTCTTAATTAATTGCAATGACTATTGTAGACCGGATCTCCAAATAATACCACATTCTAAGGGTCAGTACATTAAAACTCATAATATGAATGGCTTGCTTCATTCCAGCCTGTACAAAAGAAAAAGACACACATATTAAATCCTGAGATATCTACTTTAATAGTAGACATAGCTAAATGAAAGACATCTTGTCTTCCCAGACATAAATTGATATAATCTTAATTTACTAAAATAATATCCTTATCAGTATTCAACAACACTTTAAACACACACACACACACACACACACACACACACATAACTGTGTCATATTCTGTTATAAAATTTAAGACTATCAAAAGCTAGCATATTTTTGAAAAGAAGAAACAACCCTAGAAAATTGACATTTCATAATTTCAAATGTATTATAAAATATAGGAACTTAAGATGCTATATTACTATATTGATCAGTATAGAGATAAATTAAATGAATTAGAATATTCATCAATATACTCTTTTATATGGGGCAAGCACTAAGTTAATTCAGCTCAGTATCTTTAACAAATATAAAAGTGAAGTTGGACCATAATGCACAAAATAAAGTTAGATCTTTACACACTACCATGTGAAAATTAATTCAATAATATGGACCTGTGGCTTAAATAGAAGAAGCAAAACTATGATATGTTTAAAGAAAATAAAAACAAATTTCATCACAATATTAAATTGGCATTGCTTTATTCAATATCACATAAAAGACACAGTCCACCCAAAAAAAATAAACAACCAAAAATGGCAATTTGGACATCGTGGTACAATTTGTGAATGTATAAACACAAGCTGAGGAAAAAGGAAAGCACATATCAAGAGAAAACACTTGCTAATTAACTCTCACATAAAGGAACAACATCCAGATGATATAGGGGACTCTTAGAGCAACCTAGTTCAAAATACACAAAGAAATTGAGAAACATGTCTCCAAGAAAATAGAAGGTAAATAAACATTAAAAAGTGTAGTAAAAAACAAAGATACTGAAATATTTGTGCAGAGCTAGTGAGAATATAACAAAGGAAACTTTCAGAAAGTGGCTTTGTTGTTCTTCATAAGAAAATGAGAAATTAAATACAGAATTCCTAAATAACCCAATCATTTACTGCTATGTACATATACAAATAATCTGAAACACAGTTCCTTTAATAAATATGTATAACCATTACTCAGACCAAAAACTAGAAGTGTTTGCAATAACATAATGGAAATGTATTATTATTAATAGAGATGCATTTTTAACAAAAGAATGAAGATTAAATTTTGATAATTTTATAGTATGGCATGAATGGACCTCAAACGTGTCATGTTATGTTACATAAAATGAGACAGACTCACAGAATATGCTAAATGACTCCTCTTTAATAAAGTTTCTAAAATAAACAAATTTATACACAATAGAAGTAGATTTTAGGGTATCAGGCACAGAGAAATGAGGAAATGAGATGAAGAGTTACAATTTAGAACATATGTATATGATAATTGTCTTTACATAAATACATGATTTACATTTATGTTTAATTTTCTCAAGTGATAATATTTTATTCATTTTTTCCTCAAAATGTACCTGAAAAATGGTTTATATTTAATTATTGCATTGATTCAGGTTGCAAATTCTCTAACATTAAAAGAAATGAGCATCAAAAGTTTTATCTCTCTCTCTCTCTCTATATATATATATATATATGTATATAATTCCAAATTGATAAATCTAAAGTAGGATATTTTTCCATTGTTCAATCATAAAAGAAGGCTAGGTCGACAAGTTAATTGCTGTTGTGAATTATACAATTAATGATTTCTAAAATGCTATGGATATGTCTTTTTTGGATTCTCTTTTTGTGGATACAGACAGTGATTATTTCACACAAATCTTGGGAGAGCTATGAGCCTAGTGGCCTTGTGATCTGATCTACACTCAACACTGTGGCTGTTACTGGGATCTGTAGTCTCGCTAACGATATTACTGTGAGGCTTCCCTCACATATGTGAGCCTCAGTCTCCTATTTGTTCCTTCCTGTCTCAAGTACATTTGTTTTTACCTAAAGAAAGCAGTGTATCTGGCCTCTAATAGGTACCCTCAGTTGAAGGGTCCTTAATGCCACACCCACAGTCCCTCCAAAGACAACAACAACAACAAAAAAAAACAAAAAACAAAAAACAAAAACAAAACTGAGCAATCCTTTGTTTCAAATCTCCAACCAGTGTCAGCAGCAAGACTCTGTTGTTTCTTTGCATTGATTTTCATTATTTTCACCAACTATCCAAGGAAAATTAGCAAGCTAAGCAATCAATTTCAATTCTGAATCTGAGACATTCCCGGTACTATAGATCCTCCACTGTTCAAAAGCATATTTTAATCTTCTTACTTTTTTTTTAAACTGTTAATAGTATTTAGGTGTAATATGGATACAAGAGTGATGTGATTAGTTTTTTTTTCCAATTTTTCTTTTATTGAAAATTATTTTCATACAACATATTGGAATAACTATTTCTCCTCCCCCAACTCCTCTGAGATCCTCCCCACTTCCTGTCCCTTATAAAGCCATATGTTTTCAGTCAATCCCTAGGAAACAAGCAGGTATCTAGTGTAGAGCAATAAAATAAGATAAGATAAAATGAAAGCAGAATGGAACAAAACAACCAGCAGAAAAACAGCAAAAGAAAAAGAACAAGAAACACGTAATAGACACAGAGACACACACATAGTAACCCCATAAAAACATAAAACCAGAAGCTATAACACATATGAAAAGGACCTGTAAGGTTAACAAAAAAAAAAAAATGCCTGACAAAACATTATGAAACAAAGGACCTCCAACAAAGCCATTGACTTAGTTTTGTGTTAGCCGTGTACTACAGTACATGGGATGTGCCCTTAAGAGTGATATGCCAAATGAGACTTTATTGGAGAAAACTAAGTTTTCATTTGCCTATATCTCTTGGAGATAGCGTCTGGATTAGATAAAGGTGATTGTGTCCATACCTCCTCTCAGTGCTAGAGCCCCATGTGGTGCAGATTCATACAGACCCTGTGCATGCTGCCAGAGTCTATATGAGTTCTTACGTGTGTCAGCCCAGCTCTGTTTACAGGACCTTGTTTCCTTGGTTTCTCATTTTATACTCTGGCTCTTACAATCTGTCTGCCTCCTCTTACATGGGATATTCCCCGAGCCTTAAGGGGAGGGATTTGATGGAGACATCCCACTTAGAAGTGAATGAATATTTCAAGGTCTCTTACTCTCTGCACATTGCCCAGCTGTTGGTCTCTGTGTACACTTTCTTGTCTACTGTAGAAGGAGGTTTCTCTAATGATGGGTGAGCAAGACACCAATCTATGATTACACAGAATGATGTTAGTTATTGTATTATTACAGCTCTTCAAAAGGAATGTAGTAATGTTCTTTTTGAAGAACTTTAATATTTGGTTTTCTGCTTTGTCCCTGGTTGCATGTCATGGAACAGGCCTTAAATCCAATCAGGTATTCATTAGATACTTCCACAAACTTGGGCCATTATTGCACCAGCATAGTCTTGCATGCAGGTCACTATGTAGGTAAAAAGTTTTGTAGCTGAGTTGGTGTTTAGCTTTCTCCTTTGGTTGTGAAGAGTACTTTCCAATATCCTGAACACTAACCAGTAGGGGTGAAGGCTCTAGGTAGGAATCATCTTGACTTCTCCATGTTCAGTGAGATGTGTAGCTGTTGTCTTCACCAAAAAGGCCTTACTGTCAGTGTATGAAGAGCAACAAACACCCTTGGCAATAGTCAGGGTTTTTTGGATGCCCCCATTAATTAGGTGTAACATATGCATGACACACATGATTGCCCTGCACACATGACCCTCCTGGTGGCAGCATGGATCACAGACATCAACATGACTTCTAGTGACTACATAGGCCACCTATATCAACTGAGCCCCCAGCTGCTGTAGGACCATGGATATCCACATGAACTTCAGGCTTCAACATAGTCCAGTGGGACAACTGGACCACAGATGCCATTACGTCCTCCAGAGGCAGCACAGTCCATAGAAATACAGTTGAGGTGGTCCAATCCAGAAAATGAATCGTTCTTCATCTCAGACATTCTGTCATTGCTCAGAACCAGGGCGATCATGGAGCTAGGCAGTATATTTGACGACTGAGTCTGCACAAAGTCCAGGGTGCTGCATACCACCCTTTCAGCCCTACTTAGCAAGGACGTGTTCTCCAGTCCACCATAGCCTTCTCCAATACTTGTCACTCCTGTTGAGTCTCTAGTTCCCTGTTCTTCACTTTTCACTCATTACTCAGTTCCTCCATCTTTCCCACCACCCCCATAGCATGTGTTCATTTTAGTGGCATTGGAAACCGCAGTATGTATTTCTTTGCAGAAATAGCCTGACATGCACATATTCATTGCAGAGTCTTTGATCTGGTTCAAGACTTCTGGTCTCTGAAGCACCATAAATACTGGACCATTGTCAGATATCCTATAGTCAACCAGAGTCAGGGTGATGTTGCTACTGGGTACATCATCTGGGGCTGGTTCAGTGCAAGTTCCTGACTGCCACACACCTCGCTGTTCATGATGTCTGCTGCCCTGAATCTCAATGGGCTCTCACTGCTTCATGTGGCTCTGTTCTGATATCTTTCGTTGCAATTTTGTAAGTTCACTTTTTAAAAGAATCTTCCCATCAGATTTGCCTTTTGTCTTTGTTGTTGTTGTTTTCTTAGTTGTTCTGGAGCTATAGCAGGCCTGGCAAATTTCTTCCCAACTGCCTCTGTCACACTAAGGAGCCTGTATGGGTCTTTCAGACTCCTTGAAGCTACTAGGTGGGTATTGGCAGCTGCTGCCATCTTTATTTTCTCCCTGGTCTTGGTGTATTATCACAGCAATTGCAACCCTTTCTGAGACAGCTGATAAGAAAGCACACTGCTTTCTCTTTATATGGATGTGAGACATTTAAACCTTAGCCACAGTCCTTCTAACAGAACCATCACTGGCCAAATAATCTAATCACAATAAAAAAGCAGTCTCTTTCTGTTGTTCTGAACCATTTCAGATGCGGGATATCTGCCCTGAACTTTCTGGTCAGCCATATTGCATACTGTTTGATTAATATCAAACAATTAGGGAGGAAAGGGTTTATTAGGCTTACACTTCAGCATTGCTGTTCATCAGTAAAGGAAGTCAGGACAGGAACTCAAACAAGGCAGGATCCCAGAAGCAAGAGCTGGTGCACAGGCCATGGAGGGGAGCTGCTTAGTGGCCTGCTTTCCACAGCTTGCTCAGCCCACCTTCTTATAGAAGCCAGGACCATCAAGCAACCCAGCAATGGCACCACCCACCCTGGGCTAGGCCAACCCCATTGATCACTAAATGAGAAAATGCCTTACAGCTGGATCTCAAAGAAGCATTTCCACAGCTAAGACTCCTTCCTCTCTGATCACTCTAGTTTGTGTCAAGTTGAAACACAAAATGACTAAGGACACCCCACCCATATTTGTTAGGACTTCCTAATTTTCTGGTATATATACCAGTGTAACGTGGATACTTCTGCTAAAACCAAAATAGCCTTCTCTCAACAAGCAATTTCACTGAAATGGCTATCAATACAAATAGCTATCTCCCTTTCTTCACAGCAGCTTCTTGCTGTGGCTTCTCAAATCAGTGCCAGATTTGCAGATTGTCACTTTATTAAAGGCAATGGTTATCTTCTTGTGTTACACATATTGTTGTATTCTGACAATAAGTTTTCATTGGAATGTTCTTATCATTATTCTTTCCTAGACTCATTCTAAGTTCTTCCAGGAAACCAGGTCATCTTTCAAAACTGGGCCACATGACACTACTAATTTTTATATAGAAAAACATGACATGGAAGATTTCAAATAAAATGACACCTATTCAGTGCAATGTTAAATAAAGATGGTCTTTGGTCTCAATAAATGTAAAATTGTCTTTACTCTCTTTCTTGAGTAGTACCTACATTTGGCACTCCCACTACATTCTCCATATACCAGTCTTCAGTCTGTTCTGTATGTTATTCTTTGCAGCCACAGTGTCAATAAATCATAGAAAAAAATTACTGCAAAATGAACTGGAACCATATTGCCCACATATTAACTGTTTTGCATTGTCATTATTTTGTAGTCAGTAAAATACAACAAGTATTTATATATCATTTTGTGTCTACCAAATGTAAGTATTATAAATTATCTAGAAATAAAGATATTGAGGAAAATGTCAAGGAATAAAAAAGATATAGGTGATGATGTATGTTAAGTTATATTAAAATATTCTTCCATTGTTTTTAAAAGATTTGAGCATATGTAGAATGTGCATCCATATTAAATGGACATAGGAATCCTTCAAAAAGTCAGGGACAAGATACTGAGAATAGGTGGCTGCTGAGGGCTTAGCTCTAAAGAAAGCATTATGCAACCCTCTATAGGGCTCATAAGAGGGAACACAATACATGCAAGAGCCAGAGAATGGGGTGATGGGCATTATCATCCTCTACACTCTGTACATTTATTGTAATCCTGTCACTGGGTCTACACAAGACAGATCCTGTCAACTACAGTCATGGAAGAGAAAAGGGTTAATGAGACTATAGCATTCACTGTGAACTATTGGCCACTGACAATTCTGGGCATCTGAGGGAATCACTGTTTGGAGGGGTTTCTCCACTGAGGATCTCACCAGGATCTAATACATAATCTGGAAAATACATGTCATGTGGATCGACCTGGTTTAACTCAGTGGTTCCCAAACAAAACACAAGTGGAGTGTAAAGAGGAGTATTAGAGAGGAAAATATGGGGTGAGAGTGATCAGTATGCATTATGTATAGTAAGATTGCCAAATAACAAAGTTAATTAATAAAATTGAAATAATATATCAGTGAAAACAGTTATGGTCCTATCCTTAATTTTAAAGCAAAGAAAAAATTATGAATCAGTTTAAGAAGGAAACGATGTACTCACATTATACTAAGCTTGAAAATGTATAAAAAGTTTAAATAAAGAATAATCAAATTAAACTGTCATTAAAAAATAACAACTTTGCCCTTGGAAGACACATTATTAGGCAAATTGGAACTGAGGCATCAAATGTGCCCCTTGTACATTGCACATTTCAGAAAAAAAAAAATGCTGTTTGCTTGTGGTTTGATTTTATCCCCAGCTTATCATTGCACATTTAAAATAGCAGTTATTACTACATGGATCCTCTAGTTACCTAAAGACTTTTTAAAAAGTATGTTCATTCTTCAATTTGAATGTACCCATGTAAGCAACTTAAGGAACATAATTTCAAATATAGAGGAAACAAAAACCTGCTTGTGTCTGATAAAATCACATTTCACATGTAAGAATGTTTTGCTTACATTTTTTTTATTCCCCTTGTGCATGTTATTTCAAACATTTACAAAATTAAGGCTGCTGGAACACATCGTGAAAAATGTTCACATAAAAAAAACTCTCCACTCACTTCCTCATTCTGAATTTACCTGTTTCAAGAAAACATGTAAGAGAGGTCATGTATATTAGTTTTCCTGTGCCTAGATTATTTCTTCTAACATATGACCTCTGAGTTCACCTATGCTTTCACAAGTGAAATGATGCCTTGCTTTATGAGGCTAAATGACATTTGTTTGTGATTATAACATTCATCATCCTACATATTCACTCTTTGTTTTTGTTTTTTTTCTTTTTTTTAAATTTTATTTAATAATTTAACTTAATTTTACATATTAGTCACAGATTCCCTTGTTCTCTCCCCTCCCGCCCCTCCCCCGCCTTCCCCCCAGCCCACCCCCCATTCCCATCTCCTCCAGGGCAAAGACTCCCCTGGGGATTGAGTTCAACTTGGTAGATTCAGTCCAGGCAGGTCCAGTCCCCTCCTCCCAGGCTGAGTCAAGTAAGTGTCCCTGTATATGCCCCAGGTTCCAAACAGCCAGTTCATGCACTGAGGATAGGTCCAAGGAATGCTCAATCATACCACAAGGGCACTTGCTCAGCTATGTTCATATCAGCATTGTTTGTAATAGCCAGAACCTGAAAACAACCTAGATGCCCTTCAATTGAAGAATGGATAAATAAAATGTGGTACATATACACAATGGAATACTACTCAGCAGAGAAAAACAATGATATCATGAGGTTTGCAGGCAAATGGATGGATCTAGAAAAAATCATCCTGAGTGAGGTAACCTAGACTCAGAAAGACAAACATGGTATGTACTCACTCATAGGAGGATACTAGATGTAAAACAAAGATGACTAGACTGCTACTCACAACTCCAGGGAGGCTACCTAGAAAACAGAATCCCAAGAAAGACACAGGGATCACTCTTTGTTTTTATTTCTGGGCTGTTTTGAATAATGCTAGGACTAATGCTGTGTAGGTGCCTAGGGAAAAGAATCCAAAATGGAGTTGGTTGTTCATACAGAATGTCTTTTTTCCCCTCGTTTTAAGGTTATATAAGGAAGTGCCATGCTATTTTCTAAAATGAGTATGGATTGGCAGCCCCATCCTCAATACACATATTCCCCTTTCCCCATATTCTTACAACAGGCCAGACTGCTATGGAGACAATGGGCAGAGAAAAGAGGGATGTTGGTTTAATGAACAGGGATTGTGATACCTCTGAGGAGTTGGCTTTGGTTTTCTTTGCACAGCACCATGACTGTAGCTAGTAACAATGCATTAAATATTTCAAAACCTTCGACAAAGAAAATTTACATGTTCTTCCCACAAAGAAAGTATCTGAAGTCAGTGATATCTTAGCCCTGATTTTATAACTTTAGGCTGTGTACGTGACTGTAGGCATCATATATGCATGCCATAAACACATCTAGTATATGTCAATTAAATATATAACCAAAGATCTATCTTCAAATAATAGATATTTCAGGTAAACTATAAAAATAGTTTAATGTAAGTAAATCATAAAATTAAGTATTATACACAGAGGGCTTCCTTATGTAGATTTATTAACTAATCTAGAGCTTAGAGTATCATAATTGTTAGACAATTTTACAAATTTTCTAAACATGCATAATTTCAAGTACAAAAATAATTAGATTGATGAATTGCACATTTTGTGCATCATTAGTATGCTTCTCATTCTTTGTATGATGGCGAAAATGGTTCATCCATTTATTTACCATGTGTTTGTTATCATGACCATATGCAGGAGCTATCAAGGCATTAATTATTTGTAGCCTAAAGAGTACATTTCTCAGCTCATTGATAGGAAACAGAGATGAAGAGTAATGGAGTAGAGGACAAACATGCTTGTTTGCATAAACAAACCAGCAAAAAACATGCTCCTGAGAGAGAGAGAGAGAGAGAGAGAGAGAGAGAGAGAGAGAGAGAGTTTCTGGGTCTCTGCAGCCTAGAAGCTTTGGAGCTTGAGACAAAAACACTGAAGGAACTACAAGGGCATGCAAATGTTTGCTCTGAGACACATTTTCTCCAGGGTTCGTTTCCATATTTTATCAGCAATTCTTATTTTAAACAGTTTTACCATGCTAAAGTATATAGTCCCAGTAATGGAGAAGCCAGCTTGGGACAGAGCCGAACACTTATGGACCCATACAGGGTATAAATGATGATGTCTTTTGAAGCTGCTTTTGTGTCCTGTTTTACAGCATCACTAAACCAGAGTTCATATAATGTTCTTTCCTTGCTGACTCTGTCAGATAATTGCTCAGATACATTGGTTATATAATAGGTTTCCTGCTGACTGAAATATAACTTAGTGGTACTTATTTATTTTTAAATTTTAACTAATAAAATGCATACATTTAAATTAAAGATTTGGAAGATTGTAAGGATGTGTGTATATATATGCATATATATGTATATATATATATATATATACATACATACATACACATATATATTACCTGGAATGTTTAGCACTTAATAAAAAATTCAAAAAGCTTTGCTTATATATTCTGTAAAATAAAAAAATGAAAGTTGAATCATTTAATTATTTTTTAAATTAAATATCCTTATAGAAGTATTCATGCCGGGCGGTGGTGGCACACATCTTTATTCCCAGCACTCAGGAGGCAGAGGCAGGGGGATCTCTGTGAGTTCGAGGCCAGCCTGGTCTCCCAAGCGAGTTCCAGGAAAGGCGCAAAAAAAAAAAAAAGAAGTATTCACAATGATTTTTCTTCTTTATTTGTACCATGTTTCACACACTAAGAGGATTGATTACATTGGTGTTTTCATTAATGCCCTTTCAATAATCTCAAAAAGCCTTGATAAACCTTCTAAAGTAAACATAAATTTTGAACATTTGTATATATTTTTAGTTGTTTGCTTTCTGACAGCTGCATATATGTGTAAATTTCATTTTAAATCACACTCACCCTCTACCTTCTCTTATCTCCCTCCCACCCATCTGTGGTGGTATTGTGTTCCCCAAAATTGTGCACCCTAATAAACTTATCTGGGGTCAGAGACAGAACAGCCACTAGATACAAAGGCTAGAAAATGGTGGCACTCACACCTTTAATCCTAGCACTCCAGAGGTAGAAATCCCTCTGGATCTCTGTGAGTTCAAGGCCACATTGCAAACAGCCAGGCATGGTGACTCATGCCTTTAATCCCAGGGAGTGATGGTAGAAAGGAAAGATATATAAGGCGTGAAGAACAGAAACTAGAAGCATTTGGCCCGGTTAAGCTTTTGGCTGGTTAAGCATTCAGGCTTCTAGCAGCACAGTTCAGCTGAGAGCCATTCGGATATGAGGACACAGAGGCTTCCAGTCTGAGGAAACAAGATCAGCTGAGAAGTTGGCCAGGTGAGGTTAGCTGTGGCTTATTCTGGTTCTCTGATCTTCCAGTTCACCCCAATTCCTGGTTCAGGTTTATTTTTATTAATAAGAACTCTTTAGATTCATGCTGCACCCATCCTTCTCCTCTCCAGCTTCCTATGTGTCCCTTTCTCACTGGTGTGCATGTCTTTGTTTTATGTTGTGACTGAGTTTAACCAGGGTCATCTGTAAATTCGCGGTTAGATAACTGAATCACCAGAACCTGGTGGGCTCACAAGTGAATAGTCAGCTGAAAACACCGACTGTCTCTCTCCCCCAAATACAGGTATCTACTAGTTGGGCCAGCAGGGACAGGTCCACATAACCCCCTCCCACATCTATGACTGAGCATTGACAAGGCCAGTTTTGTGCAGGTCCCTTGGAATCCACCTCAGTTCTTTAGGAGTCATGATTACAATGGTTGTGTCATGTCCAGAAGACAGAATTCTGCAGCCCCTGTCCCTGTCTTTTGGCTCTTACATTCTTTCTTTCTCTACTTCTGTGATCTTCCCTGACTTATAGGGAGGGTGAAATAAATATCCTGTTTAGGGCTTAGAACTCAGCACCTAGAATAGCCTTGAGCCTTTAAACATTTTTTTTCTTTTTAACAATCTCAAAATAAATTATTATATTCTGTATATGGAAATGATTAAACAATTATTTGTTTCTATAATTTTTAGGTTGTAGAGTGCTTATTTCAATACATAATTTAAAATGTTAGAGTGCATGTCATGCCAGCTATTATTTAAAATATCTTTCATTTTAGTAATATAATAACTATGTAATGTTTAAAGTATATTAAAAAAATATAAAGTAAAACTAAAAATTTAAGCCATGCACACAACTCTAAAGAGATAACTCATTGGTTACAGATTATGTACTGCTCTTTCAGAGGATCCAAGTTCTATTCTCAACACCCACACAGGGTAGCTAACAACCGTCCAAAACACAAGCTCCAGCAGATCTGATGCCTTTGGTTTCTGCCTGCACCAACACACACACACACACACACACACACACACACACACACACACACTTTAAAAATTCTTTCTAAAAATGATATGCACACAGAACTTCAATGGTTTCAGCATATTCTTGAATCATCCTAATTTCTCTATATAACCAAGTTAATAATCTGTTACTTTGTTAGCTCACTCTTGTCCATCAAGAATTTTGTAGTGCTGTTTCCCTCTGTAGCCTCCTTCAAATGAAGGAATAAATCAGAAAAAAAATTTAGAGGAGGCTCTAACTGGAGGTAGGGAGCAAAGTCAATGCATAAGTAGAGGGAGAGACGAGGGACAAAGAATATCAAGGATGTTTGATAAAACCTCACAATTGGTATTTGCCTAAAATTAAAATATATGTGGGTGTGTATCTTAAATGAAACTATGCCACTTTTACTGACAATGCTCCCCAGAATAGTCATAGATGATCTAACAAATAGTTACAAGAGATCTCGACCTGTGCCTGAGAAACCTCCATTTGAGGTGATAGTCAAGTAATCCAAGTAACTACCAAAATAATGTAGGCTATTGATCTGTTGCTCTTGGTTGCTTACAAAGGTTGAAGGTGAGTCACTGTTGCTGAAGACACCAAACACTTAAAACTCAGGACTCAGAAGATTCCAGCTGGATCTAAACTTAAAGCCTCCTTCTTTTGGTATAAAACTAGACATAATAGCACAAAGACATAATAGCACAAAATATCAAAGGAGGGAAGCAATCAATAGTCCTAACAAGTTGTGATGCTTATGAACCAAAACAATTGCCAGCATGGCAACATATCCCTAAAGGTACAATAATGTACTCATATCTAGATGGTAAATAACAGCTGCTAATTGAACATAAGACTCATTCTAAAGGAAGAAAATTGTGTCTGGTACTAGAAAGCAAGACAGCTATCCAGGGCTAGTCAGTTCATCAATCTTTTTGCTCTTTCTTTTTTTCTTTTCCCTTTTAGTTTTTCGAGACAGGGTTTCTCTGTGTAGCTTTTGGTGCCTGTTCTCGATCTCTCTCTACAGACCAGGCTGGCCTTGAAGTCACAGAGATCCACCTGGCTCTGTCTCCCAACTGCTGGGATTAAAGGCTTGTGCCACCACTGCCTGGATTCAGTTCATGGATCTTATAAGAGAACCTACTACTACAATTAGTTTAAGAAGAATTGGGGATAGTAAGCATTGGAGAGGAGAGATGGAGGGGTAAAATGATATGTATAATGTATTCATATATGACATTATTTAAAAATTAAATAAAATAAAAACAACTTTGTATTGGGATATTACTATGGGAAGGAGGGCAATTGCAAACAACAACAACAACAACAACAAAAAAAAACACATACCAAGTACTGGGATTTTCCAGGAATAAACTGGGGTTAGTTATAATGCAGTTACCCTTTGAGATGGTTGACAGGGAGAAGCTGCAGTTTAATAGAAAAGAAATAAAAAAGGAAATTAAGAAAGCAGGAAATGGGAGATTACAGATTCCCTTCAGGAACCATTACCCCTACATGGGGAATATTTATCTCTGATCACTGGTAGGTTGGAGCTGCAAAGGTTTTAAGTCACAGTTTAAACAAGGAATGAACCTCAAAAAATTCACACTTAATTCACTTTCTTTTAGGCTTATGTGAGAGGTAGTGTTCATTGCATGGACACCGGTACCAATGACTAGGAATGTACCCAGAGGTGGAGAACATGGCTTGTACGTGTAAGGTTGTGGATTTTATCCTCATCATGACAAAAAGAAAATTGTCACCAAGTTTCTCTTTCATTCCCCTTAATTAAAACCTATTTTTCTTTCAATGGTAATGCCAATCAAGATTTGCTTTATGATGTTAGTGTGGAGACATTGAACAAAATCTCTGGGACAGATTGCTCAGTGCAAAGCCCAGGCTCTTGGATAATCCGAGGGAGTCTTTGGCAAATTCCTCACCTATTCTCTAATTCTTTATAGATAACATGGCATGTATTAAATAGTCCTTACAAAAGTATTATGCACATTGAATTAACACATGGCAAAGGCATAGAAACTAAAGTGTCTGATAAAGACAGATATGTCTGTAGCATGAATCTTAAAAGTCTTATTAATAAAATCAAACCCAGCCAGTTATTGGGGTGAACGCTGGATGGTCAGAGAGACAGAATAAGCCACAGCTATCTCACCTCGCCGGATCCTCAGCTGGTCTTGTTTCCTCAGACTGGAGGCCTCTGAGTCCTAATCCAGAATGGGTCTAAGCTGAACTGCTGCTAGAAGCCTGAAATCTTAACCAGCCACATGCTTAACCAGGCCAAATGCTTCTCCAGGCCAAATGCCTCTAGTTTCTGGTCCTCACGCCTTATATACCTTTCTGCTTTCTACTACCACTCCCTGGGATTAAAGGCTTGCTTTCTGGGATTAAAGGTGTGTGTCACCATGCCTGGCCATTTCCAGTGTGGCCTTGAACTCACAGAGATCCAGAGGGATTTCTGTCTCTGGAATGCTAGGATTAAAGGCGTGTGCTACCACTGCCTATCCTAAAAGTATGTAGTGACTTTTCTGTTCTCTGACCCCAGATAAGTTTATTAGGGTACACAATATTTTGGGGAATACAATACTACCACATATGTCATTCTAATTTCTATGCTTTGGGAAAATCTAGCCTGATATTAGTACTTGTGCAGTTTTCTCCTTTCTCAACAAAGGACAACATAGCAGAGGCACAATTTTATGTGCATTTGTGGCTGTTGCCACACTAGGAATGAAAGATCACCAAGGGTAGCACCTATGGCAATTTATCACTCTCTCAATTGCAGAAAAATGACCTGCCACATACTAGGTGTTCAATAAATATTTTCCAAGTAAATGGATGGAATTATGGTGCAGCTCTTCCACCCAATATTTCAGTGTCTGGGAGACATTTACAGTGATTTCCACTTGTGTGATACTGTTGAATTCCTTCAGCCCTCTCTGTGAGCACTTAGGAGATGAATAGACACAGTTCAGAAAACCCACTGGCTTGTAGTTTCATTTCCTCTAAACTCAGTTTAACAGTCATCTATGGTTTATATCTATGGTTTATATCTATGGTTTATATGCAAGTCATATTTTTTTTTGTTTTGTGCCATTATAAGTAGCAGGATAAAATCATCTATCAGGCCACAGTGACTCAGTTGTGTACCATGCTAGTCATCAAGTAGCAATGGCTGTTATCAGTGGCTGATGTACTTTACTCTTTGTGTTCAAGTAAGATTGACAGAATACAATGTTCCTTCACAATGTGGATGCTATTCATCCTACTTGGCCTCTTTATGAGACACTTATCAGCCAACATTGTCACAAAGAGTACATGCCCAGCAATAAGGATTTTAGAGACACAGAGCACAGTCACATACCTTCAATAGACAAAATGTTGCTATTACTCTAATTTCTATTTATTTTTCATCTCTCATTTGTCTAATTTATAACATAAAGTTTATTACAGATATACATGCATAGTAATAATAGTAGTACATGTAGGAATTAACAACTATGTACACTTTCATATGTCTACTTGCAGCATTAAATCCTATTCTCACTTTTTACTTGAATGGTGGCATTTTTCTGTAAGCTGTAATCAATTATCTGAATCCATCTGGACATGTTTATGAAGGTTGAGGCTCTAATGATCTCCATTTTTGTGAGAAACAGCAGCTGTCATTTATATGGTGGTTTAAGTTTTACCTTATAGATTTTTTTAATTTTCCATATTTTAGTAATTCACTTTATTATCATTCATTCATTTGTTCATCCAACTTAGAACTCGACCCCTCCTATTCCTTTCAACTTTAGAATGAATTTCTTGTTTTTCTTTAATTATAGTTTCAGATATACATATATTGTAAATATATATATATATATATATATATATATATATATATATAAAACCTGCTTAATTCCATTACTGTTGCTTATGTTTACATGTTTGTAATGGAGGCCAGTGATATTGAATAACCAATTGAAGTGTTTTCCCTGGAGAAGATTGTGTCTTGCTTGCTCTGCATTCATTAATTGCATTTAGCTTTTCATTTACAATTGGGACTTTGTGAAATTTTCTCTACCCTCCTTTACATGAGGAGGTCAAATGGTGCTATCATTTAAATGCCATTCTATTAATGAATAGGTAGTAAAAATATGGTACATGGACACAATGAAATTATATTCACCCATAAAGAAAAACAAAATATGCAAACATGCAAATAAATGAACTGAAGCAGAAAGTATCATGTTGAGTAAGTTAACTCCGACTCTTGCTGTGGGATAGTGCTTTTGTACACTGGTTTAATAAAAAGCTGATTGGCCAGTAGCCAGGCAGGTAGTATAGCCAGGATAAGCAGACAAGGAGAATTCTGGGAAGAGGAAGGCTGAATCAGGAGACGCCAGCCCGCCATCCAGGGAGCAGCATGTAATAGCACACAAGTAAAGCCATGGAACACATGGCAGCATGTAGATTAACAGAAATGGCCTCAGTTTAAATATAAGAGCTAGTCAGTGGTAGGCCTGAGCTAGTGGCCAAACAGTTTTAATTAATATAAGTGTGTTTACTTGGGTCTGAGTGGCTGCAGACCAAGTGGGACACAGGAAAACTCCAACTACAGACTCTCTCTCTCTCTCTCTCTCTCTCTCTCTCTCTCTCTCTCTCTCTTTTTTTTGGTTTTTCAAGACAGGGTTTCCCTGTGTAGCTTTGCGCCTTTCCTGGAACTCACTTGGTAGCCCAGGCTGGCCTCAAACTCACAGAGATCCACCTGGCTCTGCCTCCTGAGTGCTGGGATTAAAGGTGTGCACCACTACTGCCCGGCTCTGACTCTCTTATTTATGATTATGACCTCTGAAACTTTAGATGGTAGTATATTACATTGATTAACCTCAGAAACCAGGAAGATAAAATGGGAAGGAGCTCTAGTGAGAGGCCTGGTAGGACACATGTGCTATGAGGGAAAAAATGGTCAAACAGACAGGGGTTCTAATTGGGGAAGAGGGAGAGCAATATGGAAGGACAGAGAGGGAGGAGAAATAACATTTAAGAATGTTTGATAAGTGACAGGGCTCATGATTTTCCATTCATCTAATGTCACTGTCCTATCTAGTTTTATGCCAACTTGACACAAGCTAGAGTCATCAGATAGGCGGGAACCTTATTGGAGGAATGCCTCCAAAGATGGGCTGTAGGCAGGTCTATGGAGTATTTTCTTAATTAGTGATTGATGTGGGAGTGTTCAGGCCATTATGGGGTAGCCACCCCTGGGTTGGTGGTCTTGGATTCTATAAGAAAGAAGGCTGATGTAGAAAAATTTCTAAATGGTCTTAATAAATAAAAAACACAGAGCTAGATATAGGAGTGAAAGCCTTAGAGAAAGATCAGAGGAATAGGACGAACCATGAGCTAACCTTACCTCACCAACTCCATAACTTCCAAAAAGAGCTTCTTCCTGTATACTCACGTCTATATGCCTTTTCTGTTCTGTTCTCTCATTGGGTGTCCTTAGCCCAGCTACAACACTTCCTCTTCCCAAACAGATCTGTCACTTTCTGTCTGTCTGTACAGACCTCAAGACCTCCATGGTTAACGAGTGTTTGAATTAAGACATGTGCCACCATATCTGGCTCTGTTTTCAGTGTGGCCTTGAACACACAGAGATCCTGCCTGCTAAGTGATAGGATTAAGGGCATGTGCTACTGCTGCCTGACTTCTTTGTTTACTTATAATAGCTGGCCTTTTTCCTCTGATCTCCAGGCAAGCTTTATTTATTAAAGCAAAAATAAAATATCACCACATTTCAGCACAAATAAAATATCACCACAGGCTGAGAAAGTCAGTAAGTAATATTCCTTCATGGACTCTGTATCAGTTCCTGCCTCCATGTTCCAGCCCTGTTTGAGTTCCTGTCCTGACTTCCTTTGATATTGAATAGCATTATGGAATTATAAGCCAAATAAACCCTTTCCTCTTCAACTTGATTTTTTTGTCATGGTGTTTCATCAATAGAAACCTTAAGATAATTGCAATATATATGAGTGTGTGTGTGTGTGTGTGTGTATGTGTGTGTGTGTGTGTGTGTATATGTGTGTGTGTGTTGTATATGTGTGTGTTTATTTGCATATGCATGTAGTATGTGTGTTACACAAACACATATTTAGTTTAGTTAGTTTGTTAGGTGCTATGTCACTAGGGATGATAACGCTTTCCTTAAGGGTTATAATATATCTAGCAAAAACTCCAGTAGTTAACTTCTTTTCAAGTTTTTGGTTAGGGATATCCAAGAGATACCCAAAACAATATAGGTTATTGCTGTTGCCCTGAGTTGCCTTCTAGAACTTGAAAGTAAGTAGCTTTTGCTGAAGGCACACACACTTCAAGTAAAGGACTTCGGGGAATTGAGCTGGAAGTGACACACAGCCCTCCGCTCTGAGAACTACCTCTGACTGTTACTGGTGTGTGCTATAAATGCTGCAAAGGGAGAGAAACAATCAATAGTCTATCCAGCTGTGACAACTACAGAACACAACAATAATCATTATGGCAATATATCCTCAAAGGTGCAATGGTAGAACTTACATCTTGGTCATAACCAACAGCTGTCTAAATGGACTGAAGGTCTACCCAATGAAGGGGAATTCATGCCTGACACTGTAAAACTCGCCAACTACCTATGACTGGTGAGGTCCTATGTCTTAGAGGAGAGTCTACCACTGCCACTTTTCTAATCTAGTATAACTCTTAACTGTGTTCTATATATTTGCCCTTATGCCACAGATAATGTTTCTGACCTTCCTGCTCAAAGGCACTTCTTTTTTGCAGCAGATGAAAATCATTAGAGGAAGCTATGACTGCTCAAAATGGAGAGAACTGTAGTGTACTCTTTGGTTAGCATAGCATGGGTGTGAGGGTGAGATAATTGAGGAATTGTTGTGTACTAGGTTTCTGTTCACTAATGGAAAGATTGTCTAACTCTGGTTCAGAACACTTGGTGAGCATGTATATTTGTATAGTGCAGTGGATGATAATTATAACATGAAAAATGAAATTTAGGTAAAAACTATTACATGAGAAATTGTGGGAATATTTTTGCTCACTGGCAGTCTCCCCATTGCCTGGCAGCTTATCTCAATATCTGGGCAACATGGGGCTCCCTCCCTCCGGCAGAACTTCCAGCCTCTATTTGCCTTTATCTGGAGAATGTCCCTGGTCCTAGAGCACTGACCTTATCTGAAAGCTATCTCTAAACCAGAAGCCTGATGTGTCTGTAGCTTGAACCCTGGCACAGATTCCTGCTGGTAGCCTTCTTTGCTGCACATACTAGGAGCCTTATACCAAGAGCATGCCTCTTAATGCAAATTAGGTGATGCCCCAGGCACTGTGCCCAGTCTTTATATTCCCCTTTCTTCCTGAAATGAAGGGGAGTGGTAATACTTAACCATCTCCCTGGAAAGCTGTCTCTGCTGACTCCCAAGCTGCTGGACCTTGCTCACTGGTTTCGCCTCCATCCCTGCTCCCAGAATAAACTGCAAGAGCTAACCACTTTGAAAAGAAATGTAACAGGATTGTTTGTTTCTTGCTCAAATATTAATAACAACTTAAATTTGAGATTTTTTAATAGTCCATAAATAAATAAACTTATTTTGGTATTATTGTATTAAAAGTGGCATAAAATTGATATGAAATGCATCTCAGTAGCAGTAAAGAAGGATAAATGATGGAAGCCACCTTAATGACACAAAACAGAGTAAGTAAGACAGGACTTACCATGAAAATTAAATTCATAATGAGAAAACAAACCCGATAATATCCTCAATATGTTTGCATGGCAGATCAGAATTATAGAAGAAAATTAAGATACTACATAATGAAAAAAGTAGAGGAATAAGAAGGATGAAAGGTCTGCATTACTTACATCATAGCATGAATAAGTGACAGTCTTTAATTAAGTTTCCCTGTGTTCCAAATTTAATGAGGTACTAAAGAATAATTAAATATGCAAATACAAACAACGATAACTATTATATCTGATGGAACAAATACCAAAGCCAGAATATTTTGAGAGCTTAAAAATTTAAAACAGAAAAAAATTAACAACTTGAAACAGATGAAAAAAGAACATATGCATAATTTAAAACTTTTTTCTCTCATTTGTATTCATTGTTTGAAAATTTCATAGGATGAATTTTGGTCACATTCATGCTCCCACTCTTGCCTAGTCCATCCCCACTTACTTTTGCAGAAAATTGTATGTATGCTTTTTATATTTTTACAATCTATCAGATACATTTTGTGGTGTTCACATATACTTTAATGCATGGACCTCACTGATGTAGTCAGCCCATCAGTGGCCACACCCATAAAGAAAAATAATTCTTCTCTCCCTGCACCTAGGTTCATATCTAGGAGTGGACTTCTTGCCCCCTTACCTGTCTGTGAAAGAACTGTGTCCTGCCTATGCCTGAGGCCGTCTAAGATAGGCTATCTCAACTGCTGTTATCAAGGCCAAGAATCTGTTGTTAGACAGGACCTAGGACCCAGTGGAGAAACTACTACCATTTCTCTTCTAGTGGACACACTATTAAACCAACTCCTATGTCTTGTCATTGTACACATGGATGAGGGCTTTGCTCAACTTTCATCAGATAAACTTCTTTTTCGCAGCCAATGGCAGTTAACACAGAAACCTAAAACTGGTCAAGTTGCAGACAATGAGAGATTATGGAATACTCAGCCCTAAATGGGACTTATGTATCACATTACCTGCTGCCAAGGCTTGGGGATCATTGTTGAAAGTAGAGTGGAGAGATTGCAGGAGCCATAGGTGGTGGGTGTGGGGGTTTCAATGAAAATGGCCCCCATAAGGCTCATAGAGAGTACTATTTGAAAGGATTAGATGTGACATTTTTGGAGAAGTATATCACTGTGGATGGGCTTTGAGGTTTCAGAATCGCAAGCCAGGAGCATTGGCTCTCTCTTTCTACTGTCTGTGGATCCAGATGTAGAAAGTTCAGCTACCATGTTTGCCTGCTTGCCACTATACTTACCATCATGATGACAGTGGACTAAACCTCTTTGAAACTGTAAGCAAGCCCCAATTAAATGCTTTCCTTTATAAAAATCACCGTTGGTAATGGTGTCTTTTCACAGCAGAATACTAAGGCACTGGGTTACAAGAAAATTTTAATAGGCAAATTTGCATCAGATGGAGTTGTCTTTATCTCAGAGTTGGGTGACATATTGAGCAACAGGAAGTTGGTAAGACTGGTTTGGAGTGATGCAAGCCTTGAGATCCCTACTGAGTAGAAACAACAAGGATAAATTTATCATTGTGAAAAACAGTGACAGCATATAATAGGGAAATGACATGCAATCCTCTTTTTCTTTTCCCCATAAAAGAATGATGTACTAAGACTAAAAGTTATGTCACATAAATTTTTTCAATGCATTTCTTTTCCAAATTTTTTATGCATTTGTTACTTATAGGAAGTTTAGGAGCTATAATAACACTACAGATGTTAGTATAGTCTTCGGAATATTCCTTCAAAATGGACTGACTTTCATGTTGGCTGCATATCTAGAAAAACTATAAATATATTTTTCTTTAAAATGTGTGAAAATTATTTAATATATTTGCTTAACTTAATATCAAACTTACTTATTTAGTAAGTATTACAAATATAGGCATGAAAGAGGTTTTTCCTATCACACCATCTGTCATATCCTCTATTCCTTTGCTTTATGATTCAGTCTAAATTATTTATAATTAGTACCTATATTTCTCATGGGGAGATAATTCCCTCTACCAAACACATGTTTTCTCAAGCCACAACTTTACTTGACAACAAAGGTACCTTCATTTTGAGTTCAGATGTGTCTTTCTGAGAATGCTTTACTTAATGCCCCTGATGTGAGTTATGTGTGCATGTCTGGGTCTTCTCTTACATTCAAATAACATATTTTATCCAAATAAGTAGACTCCACGAGAATAAAAATTGCTTCTGCTACTTATGTGTCCAATAGTATACTTGAACTTTTAATGGTAGCTAGCAAACTGTTAATGAAAAGTAATTCAAGGACCAATCCAAAGTTATGGTGGAGAAAAAAATTGTCTCCTCTAAAATAACGAGAAGTCAACATTGTCATATCTAATCTGCTTATTATTCAGTACATAATACTGACTACAGAATTGTAAAGGTGTAAATCCATCACTTCCTCTGTTAACTGTCTTTTTAATATAGTCATGAATAATTTTGAGTTTCTATCATTTCAATATTGAGAAAAACGTGCAAGCTGTCTATTGTCTGTGTTACAATTCTTTGAAATCAATATAAACTACACTGGTTTTTTTTTTGGACTATATTATTGCCATTTCATATTGACATTATTTAATCTTTTGCTTAAGACAAATTTGGCATGATCATTTAAAAGACTGACTAAAAGTAAATTTAATCAGCTCCCATTGTATTCTATTAAAATAATAACAATTTGATGAATGTTTTCATATTTTTACACATATATTCCTTGTGTCCTAGCTACACTGAAAGCTTTCAAAATCATAAAACAACATTGTGAAATAGTCAGGATTTTAGCCAGCAATTACCTATGCCCTCATCTTTGGTTCTTAATTCTTCATGATCTACCATATTTCAAACACAATCTAGGACACATAACAATCCTGTCCTTAAAAGTACAAAACTGTTTTTAATCATTGAAGAAATAATTATGCTTATTGTACCTTGATGATATTCCCTTAATTAGCTCAGGTGTGCTGCACAGTTAAGTTGTGGCCAATTGTTCATTTTGAGATTTGGATGTTACATAATTCCTGTTCCTCAGTTATCTCATATATATAATAAGAAAATAGCATCTATTGTACAACATTACTACATTACATTGATTATGGAAAATCTCAGAAAAAAATGAAATCTAAAATTTAAAGTCACAATATTTATCATTTTAGTAATTGTTTGTTCTTGTTATAATGATATTCAGTAAACAGGAAATTATGAGGAATAGAATCATCTAACTTGTTTCACAACTATTTATAAGAAAAAACTTCTTTTCAAAGTCTTGTGAAGATTGTACAGCATGCTTTGCTGTACCATCTAATTTTTTCAACATAATTCTTTATTGATTCTTTGAGAGTTGCACATCATGTACCTCTATCCCATTCACCTCCCAGTCCTTCCATGGTCCTTTGTGGCAGTGAAGACCACTCAAATCAGCATGGCCCCAGTGATGGTACAGCCCACAGACACCAACATGGCCACAGGTTGTGCCCTAGACTACAGGTATATGTATGGTCTTTGGTGGTTCCATGGACCACTGACATCAACCTGGAGCCTGGCTGTGGTAGGATCGTGGACTCAAACATGAGCCTCAGTAGCAATCTGGGCTTGGATATACCCATGGACAGGGAAAGGGGTGGGGTGGGGTGGTGAGCAGCACAGATCTTCCAGATTAGCATGTTCCCAGTGGCAGCATGGACTCAGGTTTCGAAACCAGGCTCCTGTCATCTGCATGCTTATTGAAACCATGGATGTCAACACGGATCCAGACATGGCCATTGGCAGCTGCCCAGGCCTGGATCTGGTCATGGCCCCCAGTGGCAGCAGCATGGCTGTTGTTTCTTTGGAACTTCCTCTTACCATAACACATGAACCATTCTTCCCCTCTTTCTCTCCCATTTCTTCACCATATACTTGCTCATCATAATAGCACCCATCTGCCTGTCTCCATAAGGGATCATGCAGGCTTGTGGATGCTTCAGGAAGGCTGGGCCATACAGTATGCTTCTTAATCATTTTTATATTTGTCTAAATCAAATACTCTTTCTATAGAGAAGTCATGTGATGATTATCACAAATTCAACCGATACAGGGCCCAATTAATCTAATCATTTATGGATATTCTATTCATATAGAAATGCTATAATAAGACTACCTATGTAAATACTGTCCTCATAATCCATTGTTTCTTTGCCAGTACATTCACAGATAGCACATTCAAAAGGTAGTGCTGAAACATGACTTTATTTGTGATATGTGAAGAGTCATGAAGAAAACTTGAATGAAGACGTTAAAGCAGTACAGTTTATTGCTTTCATTGGTGTTTCTACAACAGAAAAGTATACAATGGAATTCTGTTTTTCTGTTTTCCTTTGGTTTTTACAAAGGAATCCTTAAGAAGCAAAAATAGAAGAATTTATAAGTTGCAGCAACAAGATCCTGAAGTAGAGGTAAGCCTGGGTGACTTCCAAATTCAAGGATAACCTGAGCTACAAAGTATGAGGCTATCTCAACTACAGGAAAGGAGGCAAAAAAAAGAAAAAGAAAGAATTATTTTTATTATAAGACTAGGACCATGAGATTTATTTATCACTAAAACACATATATTTGTCTACATTCTGTTTGAAAGTAGTGTTTGCATGATTCTAGTTAAATTATGTCCACAGAATGTTAAATTCACAAGTCTCCTTTGCCTCCTCTAGTATTACAAAGCATACTTGTTTAAATCTATTCTCACACTTTTAATGGCATTTTTATCTATTAATATTGAATTTATTTCATCACATAACTCTACCACACTGGAACAAGTGTGGTGACTTTTATACCTTTAATCAGAAAAAGGTGTCATGAATTTTTACAGAAAAATGTTCCTAGCCTAATTTTGATCCCATTTCTGAGAATATTTAATATATATGTCTTACATAAATGAATAAAATATTGAGATATTCCAAATTAACACACATGTTCACAAAAGAAAGATAGGGCATGTATGAAATTAAGTTTTCCTGCAATATTAATCTTTAAAGCAACACAAGGAAAATGATATATTTTAGTTCTGAATCTCAGTTGCCTGATTATGATTTTATGTATGAATACTTTCATACTAGACTAGTAACATATCATAAAATAAAAATACCAACATGCTTAATGAAAACTACTTTTTATGAATACGTTGTAAGGTATTTAATGAATTCTCAGTAGATAGGTAATAGCAGGTTTTTATTAGTTTGTTGATATAACCCATGGCATGTTATTTCCCTGGCAGAATTTTCCTTGTAACTTAATTTTTGCCTTAGGTTACATTCCTGTAATGAAACTACTGGGTCAAACAATACAGCCCCTAAAGGCTTTCTCCACAAGCCCACTTCTTGTTAAAATTATAAATTTGCGTAAATTTGTACCATTAGCAAATGTGTGTGGGCTATCCTAGACTGATCAGGGTTATCCATTTCCAAGGTGAGCTAAGGCTGGCTCTGCTGGATCACAATACCCATGTACAAACTGACCCAATAACCATGTTAACTTCTCTAGTTCTAGAATTTATCATATTCTCTGTCTTCTAGGCACCATGACTGCCGTTTAAAAAAACAATTCACTTTAAAGCATGTTAAAGTTTTATTTCTTACATTATATTGATACTTATCAAATGATATACATTTTAAAAAATCTATTATATTCTGTAATCTATAACTCAATGATAAACTTAATGATGAAACTGGCACACAAATGATAGCATTAAAACTCACTAATTGAGTCATTATGCTGTTTTATGACCTGAAAAGTTTTCAAAACAAAAACTGGAATCATTCCACTATTTAAATGATTTATATTATGGTCAAGAAACATGGGTTTTTATACTCTCCTTAGAAATTCAGTTTGACTAGGTTTACAGTACCAAGCAAGAATTCCCTTCAATTTAGTAGACCTTAAGCATAATTAGACAGCTGTTCATTACTTAGGAGATGTAAGTGCCATTACTGTTCTGCAGAATGATGATCTTGTCATGTTGTTGTTCATTGTTGTGATTTATGTGTGTCAAACCGGGTAGGTGTGTTAATTATTTCCCTCTCTTGGCAGCTTGCATAACAACTTTCAGTACTACCAGAGCTGTTATTCAGGGATAAATTTCCTCCTTGGTTCCATCTCCATTCTTCCAAGTTCTGCGTGCTAAGTCTATGGTGGCTTTAACAATGGAGTCTTCAAGTTCTGGGAAGCAGTCAAGGGCAGTGGCAATAACCTAGGTTGCTTTGTGGATCTCTTGGACTCCAATGACCAGCAACTTAAAAGGAATGTCCCATGCTAAGAAATGGAGTTCTTTCTATGCCTCTTGCAAGGAACATTATCACCCTAAGTAGTATAATTTCATTTCAATTATTTACACACACACACACACACACACACACACACACACACACACACACACTGTACTTATACTTAAACTGCTTCCTTTGTCCTTGTTCATTTTAATATTAATGTTCTCTATTTCTTCTCCCAATCTTCTGGATTTCCCTCCCTCACCCATTCCCATGTAAAGCCCTCTTCATTTTGCCACTCTCTCCTTCATGATCCTTTATTATATTATCTCCTCCTCTAGAGCTTCTTCTACTCCTATTTCTATTTCTACCCCTCTTGTCTCCCCTCTTTTTTAAAACTTCTCTGGTGTCCTTTCTATTGCTGTAATTAGAAATCTTAACCAAAAGTAATTTTGGATGAAAGTATTTATTTGGCTTATATATCCCAAATACAATTCATCATAAGAAGAAGTCAAGACAGGCACTCAAAACAGAAACCTGGGGCAGAAGCTGAAGCAGAGATCATGGATGAATGATGCTTTACAGGAACACTTGACATGACTTTGACCAGCTTGTTTTCTTATACAACACAGGGCACCTACCCAGGGATTGCATACTGGCCTGGGCTCTCTCACATTAGTCATTAATAAAGTAAATACCCATAGACTTGTCTGCAAACTAACCTGATACAGACACATCCTCAATTGAGGGTCCCTCTACCAGATGACACTACCTTTTATATGTTTGCCAAAAAAGAAAAAAAGAAAAAAAAACAGCCAGCACCCATGGTTTCTGTTGTTATTCCAGGTTATATATTTATACCTAAAGATTATGAACTCGGATCCATAAATAAGAGAACTTGTGGTCTTAGGTTTTTTGTTTGTTTAAAATAGATTCAAGTTGCCAGACTCATTATATTTCTTACTTCTATCCACTTAACTTCAAATTTCATAATTTCATGTTTTCTTTTCAGCTGAATAGAATTCAATTGTGTATACAGACCAAATTTTCATGACCCATTTTCCAGTTGACATTTAGGTTGTTTCTATTACCTAGCTATTGTTAATAGAACAGTAAGAAGCATGATTTTGCTAGCACTTAGTAGTTAGCTATTTATCCATTGTTTTGTTTGTCTTAGTCATTCCGACTGGTATAATATCAAATGTATTTTAATTACCTTTATTTTTAATACTATTCACATATTTGCTATTGGATAATCCTTCTGTATGTTGTGAATATGTATTACTCTCATTGGTTAACAATAAAGTTGATTGGCCTATAGCAAGGCAGGATTAAAGTTAGGTGGGACAATCAAAGTGATGACATGGATGAAGAAGGGTGAAGTTGGGAGAGAAGCAAGCCATCCACTGGGGATGCAAGATACTAGAGGACAGGTAAAACCATGAGCCACGTGGCAATACATGGATTAATAGAAATGGGCTATTTGTCTAGCGACTGATGGAGGCAGATGCAGAGATCCATGGCCAGGCACAAGGCTAAGCTCTGGGAACCCAATCAATGAGAGAGAGAAGGGATTCTGCAGGCAGAGGACGTTGAGATGGGAAGATGTGCAGAGATGATTGACCACACTAGTGGAAGCCCATGAACTGTAGACTAGTGGCTGTGGAGTCCCCCATGGGACTGGACTAGGCCCTCTAGATATGGAAGATGGTTGTTTGCCTCGAACTAATTGGGAAGCACCCAGGCAGGGGGATTGGCATCTGTCCCTGGTGCATGGGCAGGCTTTTGGGAGCCCAGTGATTATGGTGTGAAGCTTTGCACAGCCTTGGTGGCAATGGGGAGGGGCTTGGACCTGCCTAGGCTCAGTGTGCTGGGCTATGCTGACTCCCCATGGGAGACCTTAACTTGGGGGATGTAGGGATGTGGAGTGGCTAGGGAGGGAGGGATAGAAGGTGGGAGGAGGGAGAAGGGGGGATCTGTGTGTGGTATGTAGAATGAGTAGAAAATTTCTTAATGAAGAAAAATGAAAAAAATAGAAATGGGCTAATTTACATGTAAGAGGTAGTTAGTAATAATCCTGAGCTATTGGCCAAACATTTAGATTCATATATAAGCCTCTGTGTATTTATTTGGGACCAGGCAGTCAGGATAATATAGCGTCCATTTATATATGGCATCCAACATGGAGTATGGATCCACATAAGACATGAGAGAGCTTAAGGTTGCTGGTTACAAATTGTTATTGGTCATAGTCAAACTCTTTCTAAAAAAGAAAGGGAGATATGATATAGAAATATAGGATAGAAATATGATAGAAAAAAGGGTAAATTATTGAATCTACTTTTAAAGAGCAACAACTTGTTTGAAATATTTTACATTACTATAGATTTTAGTTTATTGATACAATTTAATTTTGTTACACTGTATATACATTTCTACTCTTGTTTAAGGTATTATGTTTGTGCAACTCATTTGAAATTATAATGTATAATTAAGAAATACAGATTAATAATTAGTCATCCAAGATAATCACACATATAGTCATGTTAGTTAAGTTTCTTAGGTATACATAGACATATTTCAATTAAGTAGGTAATCTTCAAACACTTCATAGACCTACAGAATACGGCATTTAAAATGTTTTAATAACTTAGACTTCATGACAGTGATACACATCTGATCCTGGCAGCACCAATGTACTCCAGAGAAGGTGATGGACATCCAAGAAAGTCCATATGGAGTTTGTTTACTTTATGGCAAAAGCTTCATATGGATGAAGAAATTGCCTTTGCCTCAGTTATTGACAGTTACTATGCAAAATGGACCAGCAGGACACAAGAAAGGCAATTGCTATTGAACTTTACCAAGACAAGGTAGGACAGTCCTTCAACATTCCCTCCTTCACAGGAAAATCTGTTAGATATGCTAGGCCTGTATGACAAAGATGTATGCTCCAACATTGCAGAGAAACTGGGTGACTGCCCAGGCAGGCTGATGTCCCTGTCTTTAGGTAACATTTTATCCTTCTGTAGTCTGCAATGGAGCTGAAGACTAAATATTCATAGTTATAACTTTCCTTAGTTATGATGAAAGAGTAAATTAGATATAGAACTTTAGATTCACCAAGATAGGATGGATAATTGACTGTTTTCTCTGATTTTGTCAAACACAAATAGACTGGATATTGTAATTATAATTCTTGCTTGATAACTGTTTTGGTGTATGTAATTTCACTATGTTAAAGTTGAAGCCTTCCTTTTTGATAGACGGGGGAAATGCTGTGGGACAATCCTTCTGTACACTGTGTATTACTCTCATTGGTGAATAATAATGCTGATTGGCCTATAGCAAGGCTGGATTAAAGTTAGGTGGAACAATCAAACTGAGGACACAGATGAAGAAGGGCAGAACTGAGAGAGATTGCTGCCCAGGAAGCAAGACTCTAGAGGACAGATAAAGGTATGAGCCACATGACAATACATAGATTAATAGGAATAGTTTAATTTAAATGTAAGAGCTAATTAATAATAAGCCTGAGCTAATAGCGAGACATTTATATTCATATATAAGCCTCTGTGTATTTGTTTGGGACTTGGCAGTCAGGATAGGATAACATGTGTTTATATATATATATATATATTTATTATAATATATATTTATATTATTTCCCCTTTACTTTCTTCCCTCCCAAGTTCTCCCATTACCTCTCTTTACTCTCTTCCAAATCCATGATCTCTTTTATCATTGTTATTATATATATTTCTAAATACCACCTGTTTAGTCTGTATAATGCTATTTGTATATGTGTTTTCAGGATTGACTATTTGGTACTTGATAACCAATTGCTGTGCCTCTTTCTGAAAAAAAATTTTTTCTCCTGCATCCTTTAGTTGTCTGTAGTTCTTTGTGTAAGGTAGAGGCCTAATACCTTTTTCATACATTTTTAATTTGCATCCCCTTAATTGTCAATGAAGATGAATACTCCTAAAGATATATCCTAGGTAATTTTATTTCTTCTTTAGGGAATCTTTATCATATTCATGGCCCACTTTTTAGTTAGGTCATTTGTTTTCTTGACTCTATTTTTTTTAATTCACCGTACATTCAGGATAGTAATACTCTATCAGATGTACAAATATAAAAATTTATCTACCATGGGTACTGGGGTAGTCAGTATAATCTCAAACTGCATTCTAAATACTTACTGCAATATCCAAAAATACATGTAGCTCCAATCTCTCATCCAATAGACCTCATTTTTTTCAGCTGAGCCCATCACAAAATTGCCTAAAATGCATAGAGTAACTGAATATGAGGTATCCAACCCAACTGATACATCTACACTCAAGGCTCAGGAATCATTGCAGAAGAGAGTTTGAAGACTGTTCAGAGATGGAGGACCAGGATATCTGTTGAGAGATAATGTCTTCTGCTGTGGGATGGTCTGTGTGTCAGATTGCTCTGATTGGTCAATAAATAAAACAATGATTGGCCAGTGGCTAGGCAGGAAGTATAGGCGGGACTAACAGAGAGAATTAAAAGAACAGGAAGGTGGAGGAAGTCACTGCCAGCCGCCACCATGACAAACAGCATGTGAAGATGCCGGTAAGCCACGAGCCACGTGGCAAGGTATAGATTTATAGAAATGGATTAATTTAAGATATAAGGACAGTTAGCAAGAAGCCTGCCACGGCCATACAGTTTGTAAGCAATGTAAGTCTCTGCGTTTATTTGGTTGGGTCTGAGCGGCTGTGGGACTGGCAGGTGACAGAGATTTGTCCTGATTGTAGGCCAGGCAGAAAAACTCTAGCTACATCTTCTGTATAAGGAACTGAAAACAAGGTCACCTGAACAAGACATGTCAAATGACAGCAACAGCTGACATCTCATATGGATGGGGAAATTAGCCAAATTAGCCAAAGCCCATCTCCTGAATGGAGAAGTATAGACCATTAATGAATGCTGAGAGGAAGAATCCATCTTATCCAGAGATGAACCCTTTAATATGATATTAAGTCTAAAGTGGTCAAGAATTAACACAACTATACATAAAAGCAATAGTAAATGGACTCAGCAGGATGTATATATATAATATATATATACATATATATATATATATATTATATATTATACATACATACATACATACATATTCATTTATATTACATATAAATGAATAGCAATGATAAGTAAAGAAGAAGAACCTATAAATTTCAGAGGGAGTTGTTAGGGGCACAGGAAGTGTTGGAAAAAAGACAAGGTTAGACAAATAATTTAACTACAGTATTTATATATGTAATTCTCAAAAACTAATAAAATGAACATAAAAAATCAACTGAAGTGATTGATTTAATTTTGTTAAAAATAAATGAAAAACATTTAATAATGTGTATTTTAAAAATCGTGAAAAAATAAATAGACCACTCACATATTATTGCTAGATAAAATTATATGCTGTATTTTAAAGAAAATACAAAGTTAAAAATCAGTGAATAAGTTCACTGGTTCCACACTGTTCAGAAGGTAAAAAAGATGGATTGTGAGCAATTGTTTACAGGAGCCAGCATAGACATTGGCAATGATGTCTATTGAGCTATGAGCAGCATGTACATTGAAAATCAAACAGAAAGTGGGAATAGAATTCAATCATTTTTGGGATAGTTCAGTAGGTTAATAAGAATAATAGAAAACATAGTAGTCTCCATGAGTACAAATTTTAACTGGGTAAAAAACATTGAACTCTCTTTCAGTGTAGCTGTTCTGCCTAATCTTTAAAGAGAAATTAAATGCAGCTTTTCCCATCAAATTTAGAACAAGGGAATTGTACTGATAACATCAGTCTAGTACTTGTGTGTCTACTCATTTTAAACAACCTTTGTTAATGTACGAGCATTTTATTGTCTTCATGAATTTTTATTTGTATTTTAAATCTCATTAAAATTGTATCTCCAAGAGACTCACAAAACATCACAAAGAAGACTGAAGGTTTATATCCAAATATGTGTTTAGCAAGAATAATGTCCTTACTTAGTCCATAGGAAAAAAACAAAAACAAAAATAAATGAAAAAAAACCAAAAAATCAATGATCAAGTTTAAAACAATTATGATTATCAGCATTAGTGCAAAGAACAAATATAAATGGTCAATAAATATATTTTTTAAAAGAATCATCACCATTAGCCATGAGAGAAATATAAATCAAACATATAATGTGATATCATCTTATCCATAAACAATACTGGTCACCAAATTAGTAAACCAAGTAAATACTGGCAGGGATGAGAAGAAATCAGAATCATAAACTAGTGGTGGGAATACAAATTAGAATTAATATAATGGAGAGTAGTATAAATATTTCTCAACACAATACTAAAACTGCAACTATCACAAAATTCACCTACTCTACATATGAATGCATAGCCTAAGAAATGGAAGTAATATAAAAAGAGATCTTTGAATATCTATAATAACTATACATTGTGTATTGTGGCAAATAGATATAGTCCCAGGCTATAAAATCATCCAGCAAACCTATTAGCAGGTCATACGTTTGTAGGAAAATGAAGTGGGGAACACTGCATTGAAAAGAGTAATCAAGATATAAACATTTTATGCTGTGTCATGGAAAGGAAAATTAAAATATATAGAAAACAATAGTGGCAAGAACTGAGATATGAGATGTTTCCATCAAACCTCTCCCCTCAGGGATCAGGGAACTGTGCAGAAGACGAGGAAGAACAATTGTAAGAGCCAGTGGGGTTGGAAGACACAAAGGCAACAGTGCCTTCCAGACAAAACAGGACTGGCACATATATGAACTCAAAGAGACTATGGCAGCATGCACAGGGTTTACACAGGTTTAAGTCAAATGGGGTTCCAAACCTGAACGGGAAAGTAGACACAAGTCTCTTTTTTAAGCGAGAAGCAATCTCCAAATTGACAACCCAATCACTTGCAAAGGAAAATTTACTCTTCTCAAACAGAGTCTCATGGGGTTTATAAACCACACTTAAGGGCATGTGTAGCATGAATCTTAAAGAGTCTTATTAATAAAATCAAGCCCGGAGCCAGGTATTGGGGTGAACTGGAAGATCAGAGAACTAGAACAAGCCACAGCTAACCTCACCTGGTGAACTTCTTAGCTGATCTTGTTTCCTCAGACTGGAAACCTCTGTGTCCTCATATCCGAATGGCTCTCAGCTGAATTGTGCTTTTTGAAAGCCTGAAAGCTTAACCAGCCAAATGCCTCGAGTTTCTGGTTCTCACGCCTTATATACCGTTTTGCTTTCTACTACCACTCCCTGGGATTAAAGGCTGGCTTTCTGGGATTAAAGGCATGTGTCACCATGCTTGGCTGTTTCCAATATGTCCTTGAACTCACAGAGATCCAGAGGGATTTCTATCTCTGGAATGCTAGGATTAAAGGCGTGAGTGCCACCATTTTCTAACCCCTGTATCTAAGTGGCTGTCTGTTCTCTGACCCCAGATAAATTTATAAGGGTACACAATATTTTGGGGAATACAATACTACCACAGGCATGTCCACCAGTAGATGGCCAGCACAAAACAAATCCAATGGTATTATGTGAGGTTCTTTTTCTTGGGGGAGTCTGGACATTTTCTTTAAAATCTTACTGAGCTTTTGGTTATAATTTTGTGTCTGGTTTTGTGATTGTATGGGTCTCTCTCTCTCTCTCTCTCTCTCTCTCTCTCTCTCTCTCTCATACACACACACACACACACATTATATATGTTCTCTGTTGAGTAGAGTACTCTCCCTGTATTTAAAATTTCATGGTTTCAGTTGCCTACAGTCAACTGTGTTCCAAATATATTAAATTTTTAAATTACAAAGATAAAGACTTAGAGTGTTCATTGTCACATATTGTTGTAATTACCCCATTTCAGAATTACTTAGTTCTGATGTCTGGCTGTTCTGAGATATAGATTAAAGCTTACCATAGGTGTGTATGTAGAAGACAAAGTCAGTGGATATAATATTGTGAATTATTTAGAATTTCAGATACTCTCTGAGGATTTGGATTGTAGCAGAAGGAATTAATGCAATAGGTTGTATAAAGTTATCATAAATAATAGAAATTAAAGTCAAAAACAAAGTGGTAGTCTATCATTAAAAACTTGAGTAACACACCAAGGCCCTTCAGTCTTACTAAAGCCTGGTGTAGCACGTAGTTTCAGAAAGGAGCATACAAACCCAGTCCATATTGCAAGCTCTACATTCAGGTTGGTATTTCCCAATTCTCATTAAGTATAAGACTGTGCTTATAGAAATTATAGATACTATTATCTTCAAATAAGAATGAACATTTATACATTGCAATAATGGAATTAAATTACCAGAAGTATCTGTGTTGAAATAAACTATACAATCTACGTTTCTACATTGAATTACTAATAGAGTCATTAAATATCCATGCATTATTCAGGATCATCCTACTTTCTTTAGTATCTCATTTTCTACATATTAATTTAATGGTGTGTGCCCTTTTCATATTTGTTTAAATTATAATGCACTGGTCCTTGTTCCAGTGCATTGCATACCAGGGAGATACTTTGTTCATATTATTTAAGATAGGTGAAATAAATGGAGGAAGCCACTATTCAAGGGTCAGCAGTTCTATTCAATTTCTCTTTTATTGTTAATTTTTTGAATAAGCTAAAATTCTTCCTTGTTATATAATTTTTGTGGCTCAGAATGGAAGTTATGTTCATTGGTACTTTATGATTATTTTCACCTATTTCACTGAGGCAATCTCCATTGTAACAAAACACATTTCTCCACAAATAACTCATTTTCAACAATATCCAAACATTTTACCAAAGGGAGCATAAAGTCTTTTTGAGAATTTCAGCTACATAAGCTGTTAGTATGCTTTCTACTTTGGAAGTTTTTCAGTTGTATTTTTTTCCCTTTATTGGAGGAAGTCAAAGCATTTATATTTTCCGTTCTTTTTTTTTTTTTCATCTTACCACATAATCCTACAAAATACACAAATTTGAAAACAGATCATTTGTTGTGTTTTTCTCATCATTAAAAATAAATCCCCTACATTTTTTTGTGAATAAGAATTTTCTTTAATGTGTGTCCCACCTTTTTTCCTTGAATGTATTATGAAGGTAGTGAGAATTTATGGTAGGGGACAACCTGAGGCCGAGTCTCACAGGTGGAGCTGCTTGCAGTGGGTTGATAATTAGTCATGAGATTTCTCAGCATAAACTATGTTGCTTTAAAAGAAAAAAATCCAAGCTAATGATTCAGTATAGACACTTGCTTGTCAGATTTCTCACTGTTCATCAAAGAAACTTCTCTTTCTAACAAATGGCCATTACAGAAAAGCACATCCAATCAAAATGCAGAGTTATGCTGCCCAGTCTATAACACAATTCCTGGGACGGGGGAACAGTAAGGAACACTATAGAAGTGGTGGCTGAAAGACTTCAAGAGCCAGTTTGGTGTGAAGTTGTGTCTCCTAGTAATGTCAGAAGCTGCACCCATAAAGTCTCACCAACATGACTGGCTAAACATATGGTGAACAACAGTAGATATGTCAAAGTAGTTGAGGAAAAGAAAATGAGGCCACAGCCCTACATAAAGAACTATGGGTAACTCAGGAATGGTGAGTGCAGGAGAAATAATCTTCCTCAGGGAAAAGCACCCCAATACCAAATGATCAGTCCTAAATCATATCAGTAAGTAACATTATGCAGGCTGTTCAAGCTGTATTTCTCTATTTCTAAATGTATATGTATATACACGGTATAAAGGTATACACATATAGGAATGTGCATGAGAGAAATTAATGAAAAAAAAAGAAGCCATGAATCTGAAAGAGAGCAAGGAGTGGTATATGGAAGAATTTGGAGGGAGAACATAGTAGGAGAAATGATGTAACTAGATTCTAATCTCTAGAATAAATGGTAGTAAACATTTCCTCGAAGAAAGCAGAGAAGAAAAGCTGCTGAACTGTGAATTATAACAATACTATTGATTACCGTAGCCTTATTCTTTTATGTACCATTCCACTTCCCTTAGTATGGCAGTGACACAGGATGACAAACAAGAGCAGAAGAAATAGATTTTAAACCAGTGAAACTCTCAGCTTCTCTTAACCCATTAGCTTTCAGCAAAAGTTCCTCATAACCCTAAAGATACATTGTTCTTTCACAGTAATTTATACTATACAAGGCATTTTTTTCTTGATAAATATGTCTCAAGAGAGATCTAATAGTTATAGATTATTTTTTTCAATATGTCACTTACTTTTTAATTAAAATATTAGAAGTGTATATAAAATATTGTCTATATCATAAATCTCACTTTTTCATGATAGCAATCTGAGTTTTATTTTTGTTTTCCTCACTTGGATGGGGTTGAATGTGGTGTAGGTGGAACTTGAATGCACCGTGGAACAGATATGGAAGACACAAGAAGCCTTTGGGAATTAGTTCTCTCCTTTCACCGAATGAACTGTATGGAGAGAAATCAGGTCTTCTGGGTTGGTGGGATGCGTCTTACAAGCTAAGCTGTATCTCCAGCCCAAGTTAAGGACAGTTTTTGAAATAGGTTTGAGAATGAAGTGCTAACCTTAGAAACTTAACAGAGAAGATGAATGTGAATGGTAAAAAGTTAATCCAGGAAAAAAAGAACGTTCTAAGTCTGGCATGGTTTGGAGCTCTATTTCTATGGAGGAATTTCAAGGAACACAAATTAGCTCTGTGTAGTTGTGAAAGACCATGGCGGCTGAGCATGCAGGGAGATAAATTTTACAAGTGTGGAAATGAAACTGGAGTCAAACTAACAAGTTGAGGAATACTGAAGAATTTGGATATATACTCTTATTAACAAAGAATCAAAAATTTTATGGATTATTAAAATTATTTAATATCAATGTCTAAAAATCTTATTTTGACAACAGTTTGCTTGAAGAGTTAACCATGAGACTAAGAAAAAGAAAATGATATTTCCAATAGTATTGTCAATATCTAGGGTTGTACAATGAAGGATAACAAGAAATTTTACAAGGATAGTTTTGACAGAGATTTATCATCCATTATTGTGTTTAAAATAATTAAACATAAATACTCTTTTAGAATATTTGAAAAAGAAGATAACATTACATATTATATCAAATTATGTAGAAAGAATATTATGATGAAGTCCATATTCAGAAGTTACAAAGTGTCAAAATAAGGTATGTGCATAATTACACACATACACACACAAACTTAATAATTTTACACATTATATAATACTGGAAAATACAGATTTAAATAATAAATAAATAAACAAACAAATAAATAAATGCATTCACAAAAATGGCAATGTATTTGTATCACTAATTGTCAGTTACAGATGTTCTTATATGATAAAAAATATAGGTATCCAAATTCCCTGCACATTAATTTCTGGAGTATTTTTAGTGGGTATGCTGCATGTGTATGTGTGTGTGTGTGTGTGTGTGTGTATGTGTGTGTGTAAATCACAGAAATTTAACCTCAAGTACTGTCTCTGTTCTCTTTTGTTCATTTGTTTGAGACAGAGCCTCATCAGATTAGGGTTTACCACTCAAATAGATTGCTGGGAGCTAGCTTCAGAGATCCACCAGTCTTCTGTCTGTACAAGCTGGAATTTCATTCCAGATTTTTCCACATGCATTCTGAGAATAGAACTAAGGTCTCCATGTTCACAATGCAAGCATTTTACCCACAGAACTATTCCTGAATTGTTGATGATCACGTGGTATCTCCTTATTTGCCTAAAACACCTTGTCTCTCATGAAGAGAAGACTCTTCTTCACATCCATTGTGGACTTTTGTAATGTGTGTAATAGGTGGTTAAGTCATAATGTATATTCAATATAGATTATCTGAATTCAAGAGTAAAAGAAAACTACTTTTCAATCTACTATCTATCTTTCCCTAGGTTCACTTATCAATGAAAATTAAGTAGTAGGTAGTGAATCAAACCTACTTCCCTTGCTATTTGAGATCAAACTTTGAAGTCTTTGTAAAGCTTGTTTATTTGTTTAGTTAAGAGACTCACTAAATCACCTAGGCTGACTCAAATGCTACATCTCTCTTCAGCATATCAATCATTGGAATTACAAGAATATACTATCAAAGCATGTCTAGGTGTGTATTTTTCTTCCTCACATTTCTATGTTCAAATTTTCGCATGCCATCAAGGATAATGAAAAAATATTAACTTTTCAAAAACTAGTTGTTAGGATAGAGTTCTATTTGTATACTCACTAATATCATTTTGGGCATTTAGTGTTTATATAGTTCTTAATATTAATATAATTTAAAAGAGAAAATATCTAACATATATACACAAACTTGTTTATGTGAAAAACTTGGAATAAAATTCATTACATGAATTTCAAATTCTTTCCAATAAGTTTTTGTCTAAGAAAATACCATTATGCTCTCAAACATATAATTTATTATTAACCATGGAACTGAACAAAATAACATATGCCTTAATTATCATAAGTGAAGGAGAGCTATTACTTTTCCTAACATATGAGATACACTAATTGAATTGATACATATAAAACAATTTACACAGTGCCTGTAATAATGTAAGGGCTTTATGAAATTTATAAAATAGTTGTTATCTGTATTTTTATATTTTCTTTATTGATTTTATGCTTATAAATCTTTTGGTGTTCAAATAACTGCTAAATAATGAAAACCTATTTTCATTATTAATATCTTACTCAGAAACATGAACATTTATGAAACTATTCAAACTTACTGTCCTTTGAAAACAAAGCAATGAAACACAAATATTCTCATAATTTCAGCTATTATCATAAGACAGCATCTCTCTTGTATAAATACTTGACAATCAACCCAACTAATGTTGACAAAACAGATAAAGTAACAATGATCAAGCTTATTTATGTTCTGGCAGAAGTGTGACCTATTTCAAAACAACAGAAATGACTTACATTCATTATTTAAAAGAAGGATTTAATATACAACTGTTTTTGCATAAAGATGTTATCATGCACAAAGTACTTTTGAACCCTAGATTTTCACAAATATATGGAAAGAAGCATGGCTATAGTATAATACTTACTTATCTCACAGAATAACAACAAAATGAAAACAGAACCAAATGAAATTTGACCAGTAGAAAATTCAGATAACATACTGAATATTACAGAAATATAACCAGCTATTGTAAAAAGCATTGGCTGGTATCCAAGAAGAAATCCCTTTGGTGAGATAACATGAAAATTTGAATAGTTAAAATAGCTATACGCTAATCAATATTCTAACATTTACGTTCCTTTCCAGAAAGGAAAACTTGATTTTTATTTTCCCTCTCATTTTTTGGTTATTTGTAACTGATGAAAATGATTAATATATTTCCCTTTGAATCTTTTTTAAGATGTAGTTTATTTTTAACATTGTGTATATGCACGAGTCTTTGCATGAGTATTTGCATTGCACATGTGAGCCCAGTATTGCCTGTGGATCCCTGGAGCATGATTTGCATGTGATTGTGAACCTCCTGCAGGGAACCAAAGGGGTCCTTTTTAAGATCAGGAAGTACCCTTAACTACTGAGACATCTCTTTAGCCCTTGAGTCTCTTTCTACTATGGCATAGTACTAAGAATTAACAGAGAATGTGGCTATGAAAATTTGCAGCAAGATAAGCTCATGCAAGACTTGGCACTAGGCTTTCTCTATATTACTTTGCTACTTCTTTCATTGATTTAGGTTTTCACCAGTTAACTAACATATATTGGAGAAAAATAATCTTAGAAAAAGAAGAACATGGTTTGTTTTAACTCACATTCAGAGGGTTCATTCCAAGGTCAAGTGGATTGATCTTCAGATGCATGTGGTGAGTGAGACCTCTACAAAATGGCCAGAAATGAAAAGCAGAAGAGGATGGTTCAGATCCTCACTCTTCTTTTCTAGTGCTTCTCCCAAGAAGCTAAATTTCCCACTATACCACCTCTCCTCAGTGTTTCACAACATCAAGATAGGAACAATGTAGATGCCAAAATAGCACACTTAGAAGTGTTCCATTTTCAAATCATAGCAGGTTGAATGGGAGTTAGAAGAAGCTGAATCACAGAGAACTTTGAGATGTGGGACATTAATAGGTCTTGCTTTACACATATGAAGAAATATATAGAGGCAAGATTTTATGTCTTATCAATTTCACATAATTAATTATAGAAAGCCAGAAACAATTGAGACTATTAGTCTTTTTTCAATAATTCCATACCTGAGTACATTGTATATTCACCATTTCTACCTCCCTCCATTCCTGCACTTCTCCCAAGACACCCATTGTTCTTGAACTATGACTGCTTCTTCAATAGTGGTTTTTGTTGTATATATGTATTGTTTAAACTGGCTCTGCCTCTTGGTTCTATATATTTGATCTGGAAGATTCCAATGTAGACGAATTTCTAAACAGTCTTATTAAGTAAGAAACACAGAGCCAAATACAGGGGTGCAAGCTGTAGAGATCAGAGCAAAGTCGCCAACTACCCTTAGCTCACCACATCGCTGTAGCTTCCCAAGAGAGTTTCTTCCTGTCTAACCAGTGCCTTTATTGCCTTCCTGTTCTGCCTTCTCATTGGCTCTAAGTCCAGCCACATCATTTCTTCACCACTGCCTGTCTATGCAGACCTCTAGGTCTCTATGGTTGGTACTGGGATTAAAGGAATGTGTCACCATGCTTGGCTGTGTCCTTGAATACACAGAGACTCTGCCTGCAATGGGATCAGATTAAGGGCATGTGCTACCACCACCTGACTTCCGTTTATGGCTGACTATGACCTCTGATCTCCAGGCAAACTTTATTTATTAACATACAAATAAAAATCATATTCCAGCACACATAAAATATCACCACATTCCAATTTGCTCTTCTTTAGTTGGTAATATAGTTTTCAATGTTTATTTGCAGTTTCAAAGCTAAAACCCACATGATATGATTAGATTTGTATAAGAAAAAAAAGGAATGATATTGTTCTCATTTAACATGTTTTTCTAAATCTAATACTGGAGAAAAGTAATGACTGTCTGAAATGTAATTCAAAAGTAAGTATGAAATAAAGCATGTATCTGAATATGATAATGATATATGAATAATGGTAATGCTGTACAATAAGTATTTGCTAATGATGAAAGTTCTAAAATGGAGCCGGGCAGTGGTGGCACATGCCTTTAATCCAAGCACTTGGAAGGCAGAGTCAGGCGGATCTCTGGGAGTTCGAGGCCAGCCTGGTCTACAGAGCGAGATCCAGGACAGGCACCAAAACTACACAGAGAAACCCTGTCTTGAAAAAAAAAATGTTTTAAAATGGAAATAAATTATTATATTTTATCAATATATTATTTGAAATATAACTATAGATGGTCTGTTAATAACAGTGAATAATAAATGCCCTACATGTATATCACAACATTATATTTTAGGTAGGGATGATATGATATCAAAAATATTAGCACTCTAAATAAACCATAGATCTTATGATGGTCTTTTATATTCATATCATATGCAATAGGAAGATAAACATTGTGTTCTATATAGTTTCTCTTCCCTCAGCGTGTCTTCTAATCACATACTAATATTGATATGAAGCTGTTTTGTCCTTGCATCTTCACCTTAATCTGTTTTACCGCTTTGGATAGTATCTACCCCTACAGTTTGAATATCTCCTTGAGTTTCTATGTCTCATTGGACCTTAATTATGGTCTGGGTTGCTTCACTAATATACTGGCTTTATCTCACCACTAATAGCATTTTAGATAACTCTTTAAAAAGGAAAATAAAGCACAAAGCAGTTCTTCTTACACTTTTATTGATAATCTTTATTTTTTCCCCATATTTTATTGAATTCAGATTTTCCTCCACTCTCTTAGCATTATTTTCTCGAAATGCCTGCCCAACCCTTCTCTCATGTGCCCTGAATTATAATCATTATCTTTCCCTATGTCAATCATGTTGTAGAATGCTGTGGATATTGCTCTGTATAAATAAAATTCTGATTGGCCAGTAGCCAGGCAAGAAGTATAGGCAGGACAAGCAGAGAAGAGAATGCTGGGAACAGGAAGGCTGAGTCAGGAGACACTGCCAGCTGCCATGATGAGAAGCAGATGTTAAGATACCAGTAAGCCTCGAGCCATGTGGCAACTTATAGATTAATAGAAATAGGTTGATTTAAGATGTAAGAACAGTTAGCAAGAAGCCTGCCATGGCCATACAGTTTATAAGAAATATAAGTCTCTGTGTGTTTACTTGGTTGGGTGTGAGCAGCTGTGGGATTGTAAGGTGAGAGAGATTTGTCCTGACCATAGACCACGCAGGACCAGGAAAACTCTAGCTACAGTAGAAGACTATTTGTCCTGTCTCTATGGAGTCTGTTTTTTTTTTTTTAATCTTATCTTCCTTCCCCACAGTACTGTTATAGCTCTAATGTGTATGGAAATTATTTTGAATAATTTGCCCATTGTTGTGACATCAAAAAAGGTCAATGTTTATTTATTTTAGTTTAATCAGATTCAGTACTGCAAATGGCTCAAACATCTATATATTAAACTCATGTATATGATTGTTTATTATTTTGGAATGAAAAGGAAGGAGCAAAAATATAGTGTCAAAATTATCATAAGTTGCAGAGAAATGGAAATGTGATTGGAGAAGCTGAAAATGTGATTAAAGGAATAAAAGAAACATTATGTTCTCATTATTTTTATCTCCTTAAACCAATAAGCTTTGTGATCAAATATTCAGTCCAGAAAGTAGGTCAAGTTTCTAGATCTCCCAAATATTGAGGAAACCAGGCTTACATGAAAGTGAGTTAGAAGTAAATTAAACAAATGAATTTATACTTCAGAATTCTAAATGATGATATGTAGGAGGTGATTTTTGAAGGGAAGAATTTTTTTAAAAAAAATAAGTAATTAAAATATAAATGTAAACTGCTTGCATTGTAATTTTTAACTTTATTCTCACATGTCAATTATAAAGCTAGTTTTAAAACAGATGGCAATAAGAGGCAATTAGGCTAAAACATGCATGTCCCTTCCCTTGTTCTCTTTAGCTGTTACATTGAATCCATTGTAGATGTAACCTTCTTGTTAAATAAAAAACACAGAGCCAATGCAGAGATGAAAGTCCAAGAGGTCAGAGCTAAGAGCTAAAAACCTTACCCTTCACTGCTGCTGCTGTCCTCTTCAACAAGAGAGCTACTTCCTGTCTGTTTGTCCTTTTTATTGACTTTCTCTTCTGCCTTCTCATTGGTTGTAAACCCAACCACATGACCTCCTTGTCACTGCCTGTCTGTACAGACCTCCAGGTCTTCTATGGTTGGTATTGAGATTAAAGGCGTATGTCTCTATCCTGGCTGTATCCTTGAACACATAGAGATCTGCCTAGCTCTGCCTCCCAAGAGCTGGGATTAAAGGCATGAACCACCACCGCCCAGCTTCTGCTATGGCTTGCTATTAGCTCTAACCCCAGGCAACTTTATTCATTAACATACAAATAAAATCACATTTCAGTACAAATAAAATAACACCATATTGAAATATCACCATAATCCATGAATAATTCTCTTCCGTGCATAAAGATGCTACACTTCTTACATTTATTTGGACTCCTCCAATTTGACAAACTTCCAAGATTATTTTTATTTCTTTGAAACAAGATCAGGAGTATGTGGTCTTTCCCAAGAGTTTTGTTTTTTTGTTTTTTTTTTCCCCCCGGAGCTGAGGAATGAACCCAGGGCCTTGTGCTTGCTAGGCAAACACTCTACCACTGAGCAAAATCTCCAACCCCTTCCCAAGAGCTTTTTAACCCATAGGTTGATGTACAATCTAGCCATGTACAAAAATAAGTTAAGTTAGTGTTGTGCACTTTGTCTTTGCTACACTGCAGAAAAGCCACAATATTTTAAGGGGAAAAATTAATTCTATATTAATTTACAGCCTTAAAAGATTTATGTATCTTTAGAAAATATTTCAGGCAAAAGAATTGATTATAATATTCAATCAATGGTTATGGTTAGGGAAATCAATTTTTATCAGCACATATTATATTGTAAAAAAGAAGAAAGAAAGAAAGAAAAGAAAACCCAAGGTATATCTAAATCACAGCTAAGCACACACACAAAAAGTCAGGTAAAAGTCTATGAACTTTAAGTATATTCATATATATTTATTAATTTTCTCATTTAACACATAAAAATACACATTTACACTATATTCCAGGAACTGTTTTAGTCATAAGAAAAATAGCAAGATATTAAAAATTTAGAAACCAGGATATAAAACTACAATTTCACCACTGTAATTATGCTCAATATATTTAAGGTATTTAATTTATTGTTAACACGATGAACATGACAATGTAAAATACATGCCAATAATAGTCCCTTATACATCTGAAATAATTTCATATTATTGGCTGAAAAAACATAGATATAATCCAATAAAGAATTGAAAAAATTTTAGATTCAAGCTCTTACTTTTTATTTATGTTCACTCATTTGGATTTTAATAATAATTGTGTTACAGTAGATTTAATAATGCATGCTGGAATGGATTTTTTAAAACCAGAAATTTTGATGAACTGAAATTCCCAGAATAGTAGTGCTTTTAGTAATTTTTGTGGGATAGTTTGGTGGCTAAAACATACTCATTTAATAAGAAAAGAATTGCCAACCAACATTAAATTAAACAGCGAATTAAAACAATATGGCTCTGACACAAAATATCCATGCAGACCAATAGAACAAAATCAAAGACCAAAACATGGGTACACAAAACTTTGACCATTCATCATTTGACAAGGATATCAACAGTGTAAGGTACAGAAAAGAAAGCATCTTCACAAAATGGTGCTGGGAAAACTGGATGTCCACATGCAGAAGAATAGAAGTAGACTTGCATCTGTCACCATCCACAAAATCTGAATCTAAAAAGGACCAAAGACCTAAATGTGAAACCTGAAAAACTGAAACTGTTAGAAGAAAGTATCAACAGTATATGGGTATTGGGCTTTCTGAATTGAACTCCATTTGGCCCCCAATTAATGCTATCAATTGACAACTGGACTTTATAAAATTAAAAATCTTCTGTATGGTTAAGGAGACAACCAGGTAAAGATGAAGCCCAAAGAATGTCTTGAATATATGAAGAACTCAAAAGAAAAAGAGTAAAAACAAACAAACAACAAAACGTCCAAACATGCTTTCAAAAAATGTTTCTTGGATATGCAGAGAAAGTTCTCAAAAGAGAAAAGAAATGAACTGAGAATTATCTCAGAATATGTTTATCATCTCTAGCTAATTTCTAGCCAGTTGCAAACATCTAAACAAACCAGCAAAACATTGAGATTTCACCATACCTTGGTCAGATGGCCAAAATTAAAGCAATGGACACAAATGCTGGATGAAATATGAGGGAATGGGAAAGTTTCTTCACCATTGCCAGGATTTCAAACTTTCTAGCTACCTTTGAAATCAGTCTGGTGAATTCTCAAAAATCTAAAAAAACAAACCTATCATATGACCATGTTACATGAAACTTGGCATCCTACTCCACAGTTATTTGCTCAGCCATGCTCATTAAGGCTCTATTTACAATAACTCAGAAATGGAAACAACCTAATTATCCTTCAACAGATGAATGGATAATGAAAGTGTGGTACATATGCACTATGATATGGTATTCAGCTGTAAAGAAAAATGAAATCATCAACGTTGCATATAAATGGATGGCTCTAGAAAAGATAGTGAATGATTCAGAATCCAGAAAGACAAACATGACATGTTCTCTCTAATCTAAGAGTCCTAGCTCTAAGTCTTCAAATGTGGGTGTATATCCTGGAGTAACTACAGAAACCAGGAAAGTAAAAAGGGACCACAACAGATTTTGGGCATGGGGGACAATATAGATAAGAATAGCAAGACATACATGATCTGAACAAAGAAATTAGAGAAAGCAGGAGGGCAATTAAGTTACAGTGGAAGGAGATAGATTAATATAATGAGGAGTATAAAATAATAATAAAGATGTCTTGGAAAGCCAAAATCATACTAGCATTGCTCTACCATAAAAAGTTATAATAAATGTAAATTTGTATATGCATTTTGCATACATAGTTTAAATGAAAGTTTCCCATCTGGGCTGGCAATGCTGCTCCTAAAGCCAAAGAATATCTAGCAAACCCCCAGCAGCAGGCATAAGAAGCACTGTTTTGAATTGTTGGTCTGGGTTGTTCAAAAGTCTCTCAAACATTACAAGTTATTGTTATTGCTATTTGTTGCCACTCAGAGACAGAAAGTAAAACTCTGTTGTAGAAGTCTCCACAAACTTCAAACAGTGAGTCTAGAGGCCCTTGATCTGGAACTGACCTGAAATCACTTCTCTGAAAAATACCTTTCATCATTCCAGCAAGGGCCACACAAACTACCAAATGAAGAAAGGAACCAAGAGTTCTGTCTATTTGTGATGCCTATGAACCACAACAATGACCATAATGACACAAAAACCCTATGGGTACAGCAGTGTCACAAATGCCCTAGTGGAAAAAGCCAATTGCTTAACTGGATTTAAGACCTTCTGAACAAGAGAGATGTCATGACCATTATTGGATACTGTTACACAACAGTTTCCTCCCAGATCCAAGCATTACATTTTCCAAAGAAGCTCTATAATCAGGAAGGTAAACCAACTCAAAAGAGCTCCAGGAAGTCCCTAAAGTTGATCAGATTTAATAGCCCCCCAAAGTAAGCAATTAAGCTACTGAGTGTTTTCAGACAAGTCAATCTGCAAAGAAGACTGAGATCAGACCAGCTGCCTGGAAGATGCAGAAGCCAGCTGAGATACATGAAAGAGGTTTAGACCAGAGTCACTTAGAAAGGACACTCTCTAACCAGTTGAGCTTACTGCAGGTTGTGTAGAATGCTCCAGTCTCCAAGATTAAGTGAGCTTTTACCCATGAGGCGGGTTTTGATAATACAGCTATCTTTGAGTCATTTCTGCTTCTGTAACACATCACTATATTTCTGTCACTACCCCCAATAAAACTCATGGTTCACCAAGTGAGATTTTGGTGGCATCTGCACTTTGATTTGTTGTGGGCTGCCTATCTGGGATGAGTAGACATGAGTGTTAATCCCCAGAAAAAGACTTGTCACTCAACAGAAACCAAGCTCCTTGAAGGAAAACCTACAACTACCAATTTACTAAACCAGCATAACCCCTAACCACATACTAAATATTTGTTTGTATATTCACAGATAAATCTACTCCTTGTCCCTCATCAAGAAACTTCTCTTTGCAACAGAAAACCACAATCAATCAAAATGCATAATTGTGGATCTTAGCCACCATGGATACAGATACAAAATCACTCCCACATCTAAGGTTCAGAGAAGATTGAAGAAGAGGGATCCGAAAAGCATTAAGATCCAAATGATTAGGCAATTTTCTCTGAGACTGTCTTCTAGTAATGACAGGAACTATACCCATAAAGTCTAACCTACAGGACTGCTCAAACCTGGGATGCACAGGGGTGACAACAACGGATGGGCTGAAGTGAATGGGAAAGAGAATGAAGCCTCAAACCAACACAAAGAACTATAGACAAATTAGGAATGCTGAGAGTGGGAAGAATAATCTTTTTCCAGGGAAGAGCACACCAATTAGTTATCTAATACCATGTCAAAAGTCTTGAAAGTATATGAAGAAGTAACAAGATACAGACTGAACAGGGTGTTCTTATGAATTTGGGAATATATATGTATTACATATGTGTATGTCACGAAAGTTGATGAAAAAAAGAGTTCATTAATTTCATAGAGAGTAGGGGTGGTTATAAGGGAGAGTTTGGAGGGAGGAAATAGTGGAAAGAAATGATATATTTATAATCTGAAAAATTAAAGAGATAATATAAAAAGTCTAAGAAAATAAATGTGGAATTTCAGGTTTGGAGTCATTGCTTTGAATATTCAACAAAAGAAAACAATCATAATTAGATTAGGTGGAATAAAATTATATGGAAAAAGATCTTAATCTTTACTTTTAGAATAGTAATTTACAATTATGCATTAACAAATATGTATAGTGAAATCACATTCAAAATTATACTTAAGATATTCTAATGATGATTCTATATTTATAAAATATGTTTACAAGATTGGTAAATGCAGAAAATTTCAACACATTAAATTTTTTTATAAGTGGTTATTGATTTTCAATGTTTGAGTCTTCCTTGTTTGATAATGTAAACCAAAGGTATCACAATAATGATTACACAAACTGGAATGCTGAAATTTGAGTTACAATGTAAGTTTGTCTGGGATGAAATCAAATATCATAGGTTATGCAAAAGTTTGCCAGAAACAAAAGGAAAGACTTAAATAAAGTGTTTTGAAAGTGTGCAAAAGTATGACAGGAAGAGTGACTTTCTCCATTATACAGCCTTCAAAAATTTTATATTTGAAGTTCATAAGAGTCAATAGTATTTATACTTTTTAAAATTTTAATTTCAAATTAGAGAAAATATTATTTTATTCACACTTAAAGATATGAAAATACATTTGAGAGAGCATACTGGGTAGGCAGAGTTTTCCTGTGCTGGCAGCCTCTTCCAAATTACCACACAGAGGCTTATATTAATTACAAATGCTCAGCCAATAGCTCAGGCTTGTCACTAACTGGTTCTTACAACTTAACTCATTTCTATTAATCTATGTGATGCCCTGAGGCTCATGGATTTTACCTCTATACCATTTTCTATGTCTGACTTCTTCTCCATTTGGCTGACTACTCCTCTGACTCTGCCCTTCCTCATCCCATCATTCTCAGTTTGGCTTTCCCACCTAATTTTATCCTGTTTATTATTGGTCAGTCAGCTTTTTTATTAAACCAATCATACTAACATATATCCACATAGTGTCCTGAAGGATTATTCCACAGCAGCAATGTTTATATTTTATGTTTTATCTAACCTAAAAATAATAAATTTAAGAGGATATTCTGATAAGAGTATTCAGGTACTACACTTAATCTTAGACATAAAGCTGAGAATCGAAAAAAAGAAGCAATGTGAAGACATTTGAATAACCCATGGGAAATAAGTGATAATATATAATATTCAAACTGAAAAAGACAAGTAGAAAACAAGTAAATATTAAATCCAATGCTGTCAAAAATAAAATTTCTTTAGATCTTAAAGTATTAAGTTCAACAGTTAAACTGAGTATATTGTTTGCTTGCATTTAAATTAATTTAGTGATCACTGATTTTTAAAAAACTTTTAAGAATCTAGACTTTTTGCATATAAAACACATCTATAAATAATTCTTCACTCAAATAAAACTTGAAAATAAATTTTAAAATCCCTTCAAGTTGGGAGATAATGATGATTCAACATATATTTGGCAAAATTGTGTTAAAATAGCAATTAGATGAAATTAAACAGCTTTAAAAAATAGATATTAGCTACAGCAGAAACTTATAAAACATTAATTTTGTAAATATTCACTTTAAAATAACAGAACATTTAATCAGCAGATTAAGTCTGAACAAGTATAAAGAAGAAAATTAGGAGTGGAAATCAATGGCACTTGAAGCAGAAAAACTATACGGTCCACACAAACAAAGCCTTTTCACTAAAGTGTTCAATAACATTGATAAAGGACATCAAGTCTAATAAAATAACAAATGGAAATAAACATACTATCTATCAAGTTTCCAAAAAGAATCATCACTGTGTATCTCTAGACATTAAGTAAAAATAAGGACACACAATGAACTTCCCTATGACACTACTCTTAAGAGTATAATGAAACATAAATTCCTTGATTAGCACAAATCACCCAAGCAGGCCCTAGAAAATATATGAAATTTTAATAATCTTACTTCATTGTCAAAGAATGAGTCTGAAATTAAAAGCTCGTCCAAAGACAAGTTTAGATAAAGATTGTTCCACAGTTCAATTCTGACAATTATTTAGGTAAGAAATATCAATGGACAATGGAATTGATTTTCAGGAAATAGTGTAGGAAGGGCTACTTGTCAATTCCTGAGCTCAGTGCTACACTAACATCAAATCTAGAACAAAGTATATAAGGAAAAAGTAAGCAAAGAAGGTAACCTTTTTGTAAAACATTAACTACCTGAGCTACTACATTTGGGCTGCTAAAAAGAATACTGTTGACAATTGATTATAGATATTGTATTATAATGAATAAGTAACTGAACACTGAAGGTAAAATACATACTTATTTCAGCCTGATACCAGAAGAAATGCAGCATAAAAACGTGAGCTGTGTTAGCCGGGCGGTGGTGGCGCATGCCTTTAATCCCAGCACTCGGGAGGCAGAGGCAGGCGGATCTCTGTGACTTCGAGGCCAGCCTGGGCTACCAAGTGAGTTCCAGGAAAGGTGCAAAGCTACACAAAGAAACCCTGTCTCAAAAAACCAAAAAAAAAAGTGAGCTGTGTGGATACATTCAACATTTTAGCTTCTCTAAAAGGGTATTATTTTTACCTTGTTCATTCATGGTTGGAATATTGGAATATTACAGATGAAATGTTGATATTTAAACGTGTGTCATCTAAAGCTGCCCTTCTGTGCAATTATGTTTTTAACCTTTTAAAACACATAGCCTATAGAGTTTGATAATATAGTACATGTGATGGTTATTAGAAAGCTATTAGTTTTCACCTTTATATCATCCTTATATGACAAAGAGACACTGAAGCTTGTTTACATTGTGTTGCTATGGTTTTGTTTTAATTTTCTGAGAGGGTTCCACTCTGTCATCCGCTCTGGTCTGGAAGCCAGTCTGCAGTGTAGGATAGCCTAGAAGTGAGAGCAAACCTTCTGTCTCAGCCTTCTGCATCTTAGAATTGCAGGCATGAGCCAAGACACCCCGTTTATTTAGACATTTTTTACTTGAGAAAAACTATTATACCTCTATTATAGTAAGTTTGGATATTTTTATGAAATATTTGCTTTCAATATATGGGAAGAATACTATTTTTTCTTTGACATCTCATAAAATCATATTTGCATGTAACATTTAGTATTCTTAAATGTAGAGTCAATACCAAAGGGTCATCCTATTCTACATGGTACTAGAATTAAAAAACCTACTGCTAAATTTGAGCATTGATTTTGAATGTCATTCAAGAATTTTTAGTTAATTTTTTATTTTATTGTTGTCGATTTTTAATATTGTAACTTAGTTACAAAGTTCCTCCCTTCAAATTCTCCCATATTTATTTTTAATTATGTGTATGTGGAAATATACACAAGAGTGAAAGTATCTTCAGAAACCACATGCATTGGATGCTACCAAATTTGGAGCTGCAGAAAGTTGTGAGTCATCAATGATGGACTCTTGGAACCACACTAGAGTCCTCCAAAGATCAGTTCACGCCCTTAACAATTAAGCCATCTTTCCAATCTTGATTTTTCTTGTTAATTTGTATACATACATACAAAGATACATATAATATACATACTTATATAAATGTTATTCACTACTGGTGAATAGCATTTATAAGATTCAAGAAAATTGGTTGTACTAGTTAGCATCTTGGTAGCATGTGGTCCTCTTGCACTGCAGTTCAGGAATCACCATATGTGACCAGAACCAAAATTTCTACTTCAGACGCCAAGGTATTCACTGGGAAAACCCTGCCTGACCTCTGCACATCACCAGTGACCTGGATGGAGTCCATATCCTAGAAGACACTAATACAAAGCTGATTGTATCTCAGTCTCTCTCTCTCTCTCAATCAGAATAATGCACCATTGAATATTCTTAAATCAAACTAGAGATCACCATACAAAAATTTACTGAGGTGGGCAGCAGGAAGTACATCAATATAAAATTGCCCAGAGTAATGTTCTGCCAAGGGCTGTGAAGTTATTCCTGTTCTGATTTTTAGAATTTCAACTCTACTCTTCAGCTAACTGCCCCAGAGCTGAACTGAGATCTTCATCAACCTATCCACTGAGCACAGTATGTGTGTTCTCCTTTTGTTATTTCTAATGAGCCACATGCCAAGACTTCTGCAAAAGATCAACGAGGTATCTTTTTTGGTTAGTGAATCTAGAGTTAAAAACTTTCGTGTTAGTCTACATGTCTACCTCAAGCAACTGACTCATTGAAATTTTGGTTTTCCTAAGTCTTTTATTAGCTGCTTTCTGGTTTACCGTTTTCTCTAGTCAAATAATACTCTATATTATGTTCTCATTAGGAGCATCTATCTTTTCTTTAATTTCAGCTTAAAATTTTATAAGGATATTTATATAAAAGTATATCATGTATGTAATTTAATATCCATGAACTTTGTTTTATATCTTTCTCCTTTACACAATTCCCATTAACTCCTCAACACTGTCTCATTTCTACTTTTATACACATGTTTTATGTATCTATATCAAATGTATGTTCAACAGCCATACAAAACATGTGATGCATGTGTTTCTGAGTCTATTTTGATTTATTTGATAATATCCTTCATACCCATTTTCTAATAAACAAAATTTCTTTATAGCTTGGTAGAACTACATTGTGTGCATATACAATCTCTCTTAATCCAGTCATCTACTGTGGTATTGTGTTCCCCAAAATATTGTGCACCCTAATAAACTTATCTGGAGTCAGAGACAGAACAGCCACTAGATACAAAGTCTAGAAAATGGTGGCACTCACACCTTTAATCCTAGCACTCCAGAGGTAGAAATCCCTCTGGATCTCTGTGAGTTCAAGGCCACATTGGAAACAGACAGGCATGGTGATTCATGCCTTTAATCCCAGAAAGCAAGCCTTTAATCCCAGGGAGTGGTGGTAGAAAGCAGAAAGGTATATAAGGCGTGAAGACCAAGAACTAGAAGCATTTGGCTTGGTTAAGCATTTGGCTGGTTAAGCTTTCAGGCTTCTAGCAGCACAGTTCACCTGAGACCCATTCGGATATGAGGACACAGAGGCTTCCAGTCTGAGGAAACAAGATCAACTGAGAAGTTGGTCAGGTGAGGTTAGCTGTGGCTTGTTCTGTCTCTCTGACCATCCAGCATTTCACCCCAATAACTGGCCCCAGGTTTGATTTTATTAATAAGACCTAAGATTCCTGCTACAATCTACTTTACAGCCAAATAGGTTGTTGATGCTGTAACTTGGTTACAGTTCACAATACAGGAATACACACATCTCAGATTCTCTGTGGTGGGTTGATTTAGAGTTATTTAGATTCATATACAAGAGTGGCACAGTTGGATCATGTGGCAGTTCTGTCTGGAATATATAGTTACAGCTTATTTTTGTATTCTCGGTTTCCTAAAATTGAAAGAATCCATTCATCTAACCTTGCTATATATAAATATAGACCATTGCAAATAGCTCCATTGAATATCGATAAGGAGTAGTCTTAAAGTTTTGTTCCCTTTGTATGAATCTAATCCTTTACATGCTCTACTGCTGGAAAATGAAGGAGATGTAAGGAAATTGGGATAAAGAATAACAATGTTGGAAATGAGTCTATAAAGAAATGGTGCACCATGGCTGTCATTACTGTTGAGTTCATATATGTTGTATATTAGATGTGATTTAAGGGTTGAGAGAAATACACAACAACTGTTTAGATATGTAAAGACGTCAAGGTATATGATCAGAAATCTTCATTCCAAAGCAGGTGTATCCTGCATTCCAATCTGAAATATAAAAAGAATTTCCTAGGAAATTGACCCTCATATAAACCAAGGTAAGGATTTAAAAGGGGTGAGATGAAGAAAACAAGGACTCATCCAGGCTCTGTGTCTAATATGGATGTGGTTAAAAGTGAAACTGACTTGGAGAATAAATAACTAGTGTGCTCTATCATATTTCTTTAGTAAAACGAAAGTATTATTAATTCAACTTTATCATGATAACTAAAAGTACAATTTTTAGATAGATCAGATTAAGCACTGAAGTTTCCACAGAAGTCTTTTCATAACAAATTTTGTAAAACTCAAATATGGTGTAGCTGTGAAAGAACAGAGCTAGAATTTCTCTTTAAGAATGGCACCAAACACAATACTATCTCCTGCCTAGACTGCACAAGTACCTTTTAAAGAGTCATAAAGATAGATGACACAGCTGTAGATAAAACATGTTTTGACCCAAAACTTTTCCAGTAACCTTATTGGAATTTCAAATGTGCTCATTATATCATTTTATGATATTCTACTTCTTATGCTTTTAAAAAGGCAAAACTTAGAATTAAATTTGATGTGATTTTGACCCAACCTAGAGAGAGGGTAACTTAAAAATTTCAAAAGAATTATGCATCTACCCAGGTTCTGGTTGTACCTATAGAGAGATAACCAATAAATAAATTTATCAATAAATTCATGATTATAAGTATGTGTACATATTTTCTAGAATGCAGTCATAGAAAAAGGGAAATAGAATATATCTTAATATATGTAATTTGTATTATTTTGTCACTTAAGCTATCTGTGATATTTTGCTGCTGGAATTTTTAAATCTTATTAACATTTTAATCAAAAAAGCATAATTGTAGATGAACTTCTAAATGGTCTTATTAAATAAAAAACATGGAGCCAAATATAGGGGTGAAAGCCTTAAAGAGATCAGAGAAATAGGGAAAGCCACCAGCCAACCTCACCTTACCAACTCCACAGCTTCCAAAAAGAGCTTCTTCCGTTTATATGCCTTTTCTGTTCTACTCTCTCGTTGGCTCTCTTTAGCCCAGCTACAACACTTCTTCTTCCTACACAGCTCTGTCACTTTCTGTCTGTCTGTACAGACCTCCAGACCTCCATGGTTAACTAGTTTTGTAATTAAAGCATGTGCTACCACACCTGCCTCTGTTTCCAGTGTGGCCTTGAGCACACAGAGATCCTGCCTGCTAAGTGATAGGATTAAGGGCATGTGCTACTGCTGCCTGACTTCTTTGTTTACTTATAATGGCTTTCTATTTCCTCTGATCTCCAGGCAAGCTTTATTTATTAAAGCACAAATAACGTATCATCACATTTCAGCACAAATAAAATATCATCCACATAATGGTCCCCTTATTGATTTTTTTTGTTTTTTAAATTTTTTATGCAATATTTTTTATCATATTCTTTCTCCTACTGCCACTTCTCCCAGATCATCCACCTCCTATCCCAGCCAAACTCATGTTCTGTCTCTCACAGTAAAAGAAAAGTAAGACAGACACAAGCTAAATCAATGAAACAAAAAAGGACAAAATACATGCACAACAAACAAACAAAGAAAACTTATGGAGTCTATTATGTGTTGGTCAACAACTCTTGGAGACAGTACCTACCTTCAAATGTGATTGATATAAACAGTGACACTCCATTGTCAAAAGGTGATTTTTGCCTTCTCAGTAGCTGTCAATTGCAAATATCTTTTTTTCTTTTTTCTCATTTTAAAAATGTATTTATTTATTTATTCTCCTCTCATATATTACATCTTGACCACAGTTTCCCCTCCCTCCTCTCCTCTCTGTTCTTCCCCCCACCTCTCCTCTCCCCAAGATCCACTCAATTTCCCTTCAGAAAAGGGCAGACCTCTGAGGGATATCAACCAAACATAGCATATCAAGTTGCAATAAGACTAGGTACCACCTCTCCTATTAAGGCTGGATGAGGCAACTCACTAGGAGAAAAAGGGTCCCAAAAGCAGGCAAAAGAGTCAGAATCAGACCATGCTTCTACTGTTAGGAGGCCACAAGAAGACCAAGCTTTGCAACTGTAACATATATGCAGATGGCTTATGTCAAACCCATGAGGGTCCCTGATTGTTGCTTCCATCTTTTTCAGCCCCATATGAGATAAGGTTAGTTGATATTGTGGGTCATGTTCTTCTGGTGTCCTTGATCTCTCTGGATCCTACAATCCTTCATCCTCTTCTTCTGCAGGTTTCCTTGGCATTGTCTATATTTTGGCTGTGGGTCTCTGCATCTGCTCCTGTCATAGGTTGCTGGATGAAGACACTCTGATGAGGATTATGCCGGACTCTGGTTTAAAGTATAGCAGAATATCATTAGGAATTATCTCATTGCCTTTTCTTTCCACCTGTCATGCTTGGTTCTATCCTATACTTCTGCTATCCACTGGAGGCCTTGCCTGGTTACTGAACATGCTAGTTCAAGCTCCATATTTTATCCGGCATTACTAGGAGTCTTTGCTACAGTTCACTCTTGCAGATTCCAGGGAGTTTACATTGTACTAGGATTCTACCTCACCCCTAAAATACCTCCAAATACCGGTCATTTCTCCCAGTACTGTCTCCCTCTATTACCAGCCCCACCACACACACCTGATCCCTCTTGTTCCCATTTCCACCTGCCCACAGTCCCCTGTGAAATCTCTTTTATTTCCCCATTCCAGGAAGGGCTATGTGTCCTACCTTTAGTCCCCCTTGTTACTTAGTCTCTCTGGGTCTGTGGATTGTAGCATGGTTATCCTTTATTTTAAAGATAATATCCACTTATAAACAAGTACGTATCATATTTGTCTTTCAGTTTCTGGGTTACCTCACTCAGAAAGATTTTTTTCTAGTTCGATTCAACTGCCTGTAAATTTTATGATGACATTTTTTTTTGTAAGAGCTGAGTAATACTTCATTGTGTAAATGTACCACATTTTCTTTAATCCATTCTTCAGTTGAGGGATATCTAGATTATTTCCAGTTTCTTGCTATTACAGATAAAGCTGCTATGAACATAGTTGAGCTAGTGTCCTTGTGGCAATATAGAGTATCTTTTGGGTATATGCCCAAGAGTGATAAAGCTGAATTTTGAGGTAGAGTGATTCCCAGTTTTCTGAGAAACCACCATATTGATTTTCAAAGGGGATGTGCAAGTTTACACTCCCACCAGCAATAGAGGGATGTTTTCCTAGCTCTACATCCTTGTCAGCATATGTTGTCACTTGTGTTTTTGATCTTAGCCATTTTGACAAGTGGGAGATGTATTCTCAAAGTCATTTAGATTTGCATTTCCCTGATGACCAAGGATGTTGAACATTTCTTTAAGTGTTTCTAAGACATTTGACATTCCTCTATGGAAAATTCTCTGTTTAGATCTGTTCCTAATATTTTAATTGGATCATTTTATATTTTGATAGCTAGTTTCTTGAGTTCTTTATAAATTTTGGAGGTCAGCCTTCTATCAGATATGGAGTTGGTGAACATCTTTTCCCATTTTGAAGGCTGTCATTTTGTCCTATTGACAAGGTCCTTTGCCTTCCGGAAGATTTTCAGTGTCAAGAGCAACTGAAAATTTATTATCAATCTTACTGCCTGTCCTCAGTGTTCTGTTGAAGAAGTTTTCTTCTGTGCCAATTTGTTTAAGGCTATTCCCTACTTTCACTTTTATCAGGTTCAGTGTATCTGGTTTCATGTTGAGTTCTTTAATGCACTTGGACTTCAGTTTTGTGCAGGGTGTAGATATGGATCTATTTTCATTCTTCTACAAGCCTACATCCAACTAGAACACCATCATTTGTTGAACACGCTTTTTTTTTCATTGTATATTTCTGGCTTCTTTATCAAAAATCAGGTGTCCATAAATGTGTGGAATTACACCTGGGTCTGTGGTGGCACACACCAATAGGATTTGCTGAAGAAGGCAGAGGCAGGAGATTCATGAGTTCAAAACCAGACTGGGTTAAGCAAATAGCTCCTTAATTAGGAGTGAGACTTTATATCCATTTCCCCTTTTCAGTGCTAGGAATTTTTTCTGGTTTAATACTGTGCATGTATATGCATGTTGTCACAGTAAGTTTGTATGTTTGTCATTCCTGTTGTGACTGGAAGACACTGTTTCTTTGGAGTCATCTGCCTCCCTTTACCTCCTCTGGATTATCAATCTTTCTTCCTCCTCTTCAGTATATACCCCTTAGCCTTGAAGGGAGGGTTTTGATAAAGACATTCCATTTATGGCTGAGTAGCACTCACTGAAGTCTCTTACTCTATACTTGGTCCAGTTATGGGTATCTTTGTTAATTAGCATCTACATCAAGGAGAAGCATCTCTGATGAAACTTGAAAGATGCTCTGCTGTGTAAATAGAACAACATATCATCAGAGGTGATTTTATTGCTATGTTCCTTAGTAGAATACTAGTAGTGGGTTTTTCCATAGGCTTATGATGTATCATATAAGAAAGTCAGGTGTGAGTTCCTTCTCATGGAGTGGGCCTTAAATCTAATAAATAACTAGTTGGCTATTCCCATAATGTTTCTGTTACTGTTGTACCAGTGTGTTTTAGAGACAGGTCATTATTCTATGTTGCAGGGTGTACAGCTGGATGATATTCATGATTACTTTTCTCTTCCTGTAGTTTTTATATATCTTCTGGCACATGAATGCTAGTCAGTATGGGTAAAACTTCTAGTTGGGAACTATCCTGATTTTTCCATACTCACTGATATAAGTAAGCTGTGTCTTCAACAATAGGGAGTTAGTCTGAGGTTATGTGGAGTAACAAATAGCTTGTGATGTTTGAGGGTGTCTATGGAAAACCTTCTACATAAAACTGGACAAGAAATAATGCATTTCTGGCATTGGACATTTACATGGTACCATAATATATCAAGTGAAAACATTGTTTCCCCCATTACCTGGTGATCCCTTTTAAATTCCTTTCACATATGTGGACATTGTAGAAAGCTTCTATATTAGGAGGTTTCTATGTGACTTTTCAGAAGGTCTTTAATATTAGTTTTTCATTCCCTTATTCCTTCGTTAACCCTGCTTTCCAATCTCCCTTCCCATTTAATAAACTTATTTCTGTTTCTCCTCTATCTCTTTATAACATTTTATATGCTATCTTTCCTTCTGGGAAAGACCTCATCCTATACCTGGTCTCTTACTAGCTACCTATCTCTGTAATTATTTGAATTGAAGCACACTCTTTGAAAGCTGAAAAGCTAACACCCACATAAGAGAACAGATAACATAATTTTCTTTGGGGGTCTGGTTTACCTAACTTACTTAAGACGATTCCTTTTGGAGGATCATCCACACTGAGTACCATAGTTGGCTGTACCAGTTTGCATTCTCACCAGTAATGAACAAGTATTCTCTTTACCATCCAATCATCACCAGTATTGATGTCATTTGTTTAATTTATCTGGCCATTCTGCCTTGCAAAGATTATATCTTGAACTAATCTTAATTTGCATTATGGTGGTATTGTATTCCCCAAAATATTGTGCACCCTAATAAATTTATCTGGGGTCAGAGAACAGACAGCCACTAGATACAAAGGCTAGAAAATGGTGGCACTCACACCTTTAATCCTAGCATTCCAGAGGCAGAAACCCATCTATTCAAGGATACAGCCAAGCATGGTGACTCACGCCTTTAATACCAGAAAGTGAGTCTTTAATCCCAGGGAGTGGTAGTAGAAAGCAAAAAGGTATATAAGGTGTGAGGACCAGAAACTAGAAGCATTTGGCTGGTTAAGCATTTGACTGGTTAAGCATTCAGACTTTCAAGCAGCAGTTCAGCTGAGACCCATTCTGGATGAGGACTCAGAGGCATCCAGTCTGAGGAAACAAGACCAACTGAGGATCCGGCAAGGTGAGGTAGCTGTGGCTTGTTCTGGTTCTCTGATCTTCCAGTTCACCCCAATACCTGGCTCAGGTTTGATTTTATTAATAAGAACTTTTAAGATTCATGCTACATTGCATTTTCCTGGTGGCTAAGGATTTTCAACTTTTTATGGGTTTCTTACCAAGTTTTGTTTCACTTTTATAGACCTCACTGTTTTATTTGATATACCATTTTTAAATGGGTTACTTGTTTTGTTGATGTTAAATATTTGTCTAAATTACTGTTCTATTGCTGTGAAAAAATACCATGACCAAGAGGTCCCATTTATTAATTGTTGCCCTCAGTGTCTGTGCTATTGATGTTATATTTAGGAAATGGTCTCCTGTGCCAATGTGTTCAAGGCTACTTTTTACTTTCTTTTCTATCAGGTTCAGTGTAACTAGATTTATGCTGAGGTCTTTGATCCATTTTGACTAGAGTTTTGTGCATAGTGATAGATATGGATCTATTTGCATTCTTTTACATGTCAACATCCAGTTATGCCAGCACCATTTGTTGAAGATGCTTTCTTTTTTCCATTGTACAATTTTGGCATCTTTGTCAAAAATCAGTTGTTCATAGGTGTTTCGATTAATGTCAGAATCTTTAATTCAATTCCATTGATCCACATGTCAGTTTTTATGCCAATACCAAGCTGTTTTTATTACTATAACTCTATAGTAGAGCTTAATGTCAGAGATGGTCATGCCTTTGGAAGTTCCTTTATTGTACAGGATTGTTTTGGCTATACTGAGTTTTCTGTTTTTCCATATGAAGTTGAGTATTGTTCTTTTGTGGTTTGAAGAATTGTGTTGAGATTTTGATGGGGATTGCACTGAATCTGTAGATCACTTTTGGTTGGTTTGCCATTTTTACTATGTTGATCCTACCTATCCAAGAGCATGGGAGATCTTTTCATTTTCTGATATTTTCTTCAATTTCTTTCTTCAAAGTCTTAAAGTTCTTGTCATACAGGTCTTTCACTTGTTTGTTTAGATTTACTAAATTTTATGTTCTTTGTGGCTTTTGTAAATGGTAATATTTCTCTGATTTCTGATTTATCATTCATAAATAGGAGAACTACTGATTGTGTGTGTGTGTGTGTGTGTGTGTGTGTGTGTGTGTGTGTGGTGTGTGTGTTAATATTGTATTCTGCTACATTACTGAAGTTGTTTATCAGCTGTAGGAGTTCCCTGGTAGAATTTTTGAGGTTACTTATGTATACTATCTTGTCAGTTGCTAATAGCAAAAATTTGACTTCTTCCTTTCCAATTGTATCCCTTTGACTCTTTTTGTTTTCTTATTGCTCTAGTTAGAACTTCAAGTACTATATTGAATAGACATGGAGAGTGTGGACAACCTTGTCTTGTTCCTGATTTTAGTGGAAAAGCTTTCAGTTTCTCTCCATGTAGTTTGAAGTTGACTGTTGGCTGCTGTATATTGCCTTTATTATGTTTAGTTATGTTCCTTGTATCCCTGATCTCTCCAAAACCTTTATCATGAAGGGGTGTTGGATTTTGTCGAAGGCTTTTTCAGCCTCTACTGAGATGATCATGTATTTTTTTTTTCTTTCAATTTATTTATATGGTGGATTGCATTGATAGATTTTTGTGTGTTGAATCATTCCTGCATCTCTGGGATGAAGCCTACTTGATCATGGTGGATGATTATTATGATGTGTTCTTGAATTCAGTTTGCCAGTATTATATTGAGTATTTTTGCATCAATGTTTAGGAGAAAGATTGGTCTGTAATTTTCTTTCTTAGTTGTATCTTTGTGTGGTTTGAATATCAGGGTAACGGTAAAAAGATTTTAGCAATGCTCCTTCTGCTTCTATTGTGTGGAACATTTTGAAGAGTATTGGTAGTAACTTTTTTTTTAAAATTCTTGTAGAATTCTGCACTGAAACCATCTGGCCCTGGGCTTATTTTGGTTGGTTGGGAGACTTTTGATGACTGCTTTTATTTCTTTAGGGGTTATAGTTGTATTTAAATTGTTTATCTGATCTTGAGTTAATTTTGGTATGTGGTACCTATCCAGAAAAATGTCCATATCTTTTACATTTTCCAATTTTTGTGGAGTACAGATTTTGAAGTATGACCTGGTGATTCTCTGGATTTCTTCAGTGTCTGTTGTCATATCCCCTTTTCATTTCTGACTTAATTGTTAATTTGGATATTCTTTCTGTCTTTTGGTTGGTTTGGATAAGGGTTTGTCTATCTTTTTGATTTTCTTGAAGAACCAAGTACTTGTTGTAGCTTGAGTTTTCCTGCCTGGCCCACGGTCAGGATAAATCTCTTTCACCTGCCAGTCCCACAGCCGCTCAGACCCAACCAAGTAAACACAGAGACTTATACTGCTTACAAACTGTATGGCCGTGGCAGGCTTCTTGCTAACTGTCCTTATCTTAAATTAATCCATTTCCATAAATCTATACCTTGCCACATGGCTCGTGGCTTACCGGCATCTTTACAAGCTGCTTGTCCTGGAGGTGGCTGGCAGAGAGTCCCTCTGCCTTCCTGTTCTTTTTATTCTCTCTGTTAGTCCCGCCTACACTTCCTGCCTAGCCACAGGCCAATCAGTGTTTTATTAGCAACACATTTGCCATACAGAACATTCCACAGCAACTTGTTTCAATGATTTTTTTGTATTGTTCTCTTTGTTTCTATTTTGTTGATTTCAGTCCTCAATATGATTATTTCCTGTCATCTGCTCCTCCTGGGTGAGTTTGCCTCTTTTATTCTAGATCTTTCAGGTGTGCTGTTAAGGCACTAGTGTGAGATTTCTCCACATTCTTTATGTAAATAAAATAGGGCTATGAATTTTCTCTCAGCACTACTTTCACAGTATCCTATAAGTTTAGATATGTTGTGCATTCATTTTCATTGAATTCTAGGAAATCTTCAATTCCTTTCTTTATTTCTTCCATGACTCAGTAGTGATTCAGTTGAGCATTTTGAAGTTCCTTGAGTTTGTAGACATTCTGCAATTTGTGTTGTTGAAGTCTAACTTTAAGCCATTGTGATCCAATAAGATAAAGGGTGTTATTGCAATTTTTGTATCTGTTGAGGTTTTCTTTGTTACCTAGTATTTGGTCAATTTTAGAGAAGGTTCCACAAGGTGCTGAGAAGAAGGTATATTCTTTTGTGTTTTGTGGAATGTTCTATAGATGTCTGTTAAGTCCAATTGTGTCATAATGTCTGTTAGTTCCCTTGTTTCTCTTTTAAGTTTCTGTCTGGCAGACCTGTCTAGTGGTGAGAGTGGGGTGTTGAAGTCTCCCACTATTAGTGTGTGGGTTTTGATGTGTGATTTAAGCATTAGTAATGTTTCTTTTACAAATGTGGGTACCCTTCTGCTTGGGGCATAAATATTCTGAATTGAGACATCATCTTGACAGATTTTCCTGTGATGAATATGAAATATTCTTCTCCATCTTTTTTGATGAATTTTAGTTTGAAGTCTATTTTGTTGGATATTAGGATAGCTACATCAGCTTGTTTCAAAGGTCTACTTGATTGGAAAATTTTCCCAACCTCTGACTCTCAGATAATGTCTGTCTTTGAGATGTGTTTCTTATATGCAGCAAAAGGATGGATCCTGTTTTTGTATCCATTCTCTTAGCCTGTGTCTTTTTATAGGTGAATTGAGTCCATTTAAATTGAGAGCTATTAATGACTAGTAATTGTTAATTCCTGTTATTTTTGGTTTTGTTAGTAGTAGTGGTAGTGTGTGTGTGTCTGTGTGTGTGTGTGTGTGTGTGTGTGTGTGCTTCCCTTCTTTGGGATTTGTTGGTATGAGGTTAGCTATTTGCCGTGTTTTCATGCAGCTAACTTTCTTGTGTTGGAATCTTTCTTCTAGTACTTATGGTAGGGCTGGATTTGTGGATAGGTATTGTTTAAATCTGGTTTTGTCATGGACTAGCTTGTTTATTTCCACCTATAGTGACTGAAAGTTTTGTTGGGCATAGTAGTCTGGGCTGGCATTCATGGTCTGTTAGTATCTGCAGAATGTCTTTCCAGGAACTTCTGACTTTCAAAGATTCCATTGAGTATTCAGGTGTAATTCTTATGGGTCTACCTTTATATGTTACTTGGCCTTTTTCCTTTGCAGCTCTTAGTAGTCTTATTTTGATTATTTATGTGGTGAGGGGACTTTTGTTGTTGTTGTTGTTCCAGTCTATCTGGTATTCTGTAAGCTTCTTGTGCCTTCATAGGTTTGTCCTTTAGGTTGGGAAAGTTTTCTTCTATAATTTTGTTGAATATATTTTATGTGCCTTTCAGCTGGAATTCTTCTCCTTCTTCTATCCCTACTATTCTTAGGTTTTGTCTTTTCATGGTGTTCAAAATTTCCTGGATGTTGTGTGTTAAAAACTTGTTGGATTTAACATTTTCTTTGACCAATGGATCTATTTCTTCTGTTGAGTCTTCAATGCCTGAGATTCTCTATTCATGTATTGTATTGTGTTGGCTATGCTTGCATCTGTAGTTCCTGTTCATTTGCCCAGATTTTCCATTTCCAATATTCCCTCAGTTTGTGTTTTATTTATTGTCACTATTTCAATTTTTAAGTCTTGAATTATTTCTTCTACATGATTGATTGTTTTTACTTGGCTTTCTTTAAGGGATTTATTGATTGCTTCCCGTGTGTGTGTGTGTGTGTGTGTGTGTGTGTGTGTTTTCCTTCAGTTCTTTAAGGGGATTTTTCATTTCCTCTTTAAGGGCCTCTATCATCTTCATAAAGTTATTTTTAAGGTCATTTTCCTCTGCTTCATCTGCATTGTGGTGTTCAGGTGTTGCTATTGCAGAACCACTAGTTTCTGGTGGTCATGTTGCTCTTTATGTTTTTGAATGTATTCTTACACTGCTGTCCACCCATCTCTTCCTCCAATCAGTGCAGGTAGAGCCTGTACCTCCAGGGTCCCTGTTCCTCCATTTGGTACAAGTGGGACATGTGGCTCAGAGGTAGCTCTGCCTCTAATTAGTAAAGGTGGGACCTGTGACTCAGGTGGTAGCTGATGAGGTAGGGGATTTTTGGAGGGGGGATGATGCTGGTGCCTGGTCACTAGGACTAAGATAGGAAGGGGAGGGGAAGGGATGTGCCCCTGGGGTAGCTAGGACCTAGAGAGCAGGTCTGTCCAGCTCAGATGCTCACCTCTTCTGCTAGTCGGGTGCAGGTGGAGGCTGTGGCTCTTGTAGTCATTGATGTGGTGGGGGAAGGTTGGCAGAGGGATGCTGCTGAATCACTGAGACCTAGATATTTTTTTTATAAGGAGATTGAGGGCAAAAACAGGTACAAGGAATTAATCATCACCTTTGGTCATCAATGAATGCTTACAAGAAAGGCACATCAACCAATGATAATTGGCCTGCTTTGTTCTTGTTCCTTGACTTTTTTGAGTTCCTCATTCAACTATGTGCCTTTCAAAAACTATAGATTGTCTTCTTGGGTTTTTTCCTACCTCAAAATTATTTAACAAAAATGTCTTAGTCTAACTTTAAGTTATTTTCAAAGCTTAGTGTCAGCTATGATGCACTCCAAAACCTGTGAACACATCTCCCAACATAAGAATTTAAACTAGCTGGGCTATTGGGACTCATTTGTTTTTTCAGTCATTAACTAAGACCATAGTCTATAGAAACTCATGTGTTCTAGCTGCGTGACACTTCCTTGCTTTATTTTTTATCATCAAAACTTTATTTAAACTAACATTATTATTATCAAGTAGACAGTACAGCTTAGGAAGAAATCATCTTCATAATAATCCACCAGAAAAATGCCCAGTAGAAAGGGATGATTCCATGAATTAAACAAACTACATTACTGGACTGGCAGTGAGGCTCTCCCCACACCAAATCACACTATGCCAGATACCAGAGAAAGATGGCAGTGGCAAACATTTAAAGGCACATCACGAGCAGAAGCCATTCTGGCGTCTGTGGTCTTGGGGCATTGCCTTCCAATATTTACCCATCAGGGATTTACTTCCTGGAAGGCTGACCTGAACTTCAATTGCTACCCACTGCTCCTCTGACATGCCCACCACTGACAATACCTAAACAACCTAGGCTGATGTTAGGACAAGGGTTACTCTCTGAAAACTTACAGTGGGGCCCCATTGCTGAGGGCAACTTCTACACAGCTCATTGAAGGTAGAAAGATAGAGCTGCTGCCCTCATGAAGCCTTCACCCCTATTTGTGGTCACTTTGGCCCACTGGAAGGTACTCTGTAGACTGCTACAGGTTATGGAAAGAAAAATCTGGAAAACAAACCAGCCCCCAAATCTTCCACCTACAACCTGTCTTGCCTTTAAAATGTGCTGGGGCAATGGTGGTACAGAATTTGTGTAAGTGGCCAACCAATGTCTGGTTTAACTTAAAGCCCATGTCAAGAGAGGGAGTCCATGACCTGCACTTCCAGGATGGCCAGAAACAAAATACAGAAACAGAATACCCAGAGACCTAGAGTAAAACCAAACATGACTGAAAAAAATCAATAGATTGATTGCTAATGATATTCTGCTATACTCATAGATCAGTGCCGTGTCCAGTCATTATCAGAGACACTTCCTCTGGCAACAGATGGGAGCTGGTACACAGATCCACAGCCAGGCTTTACATGGAGAGAGAGAGAGTGTCTAAATTGAACGTCTCCATAAGTTCCCTCCTCTCAGTGCTTGGGGGATCTGACAGAAGAGGGAGTGGAAAAATGGAGGCATCAGAAGGCACTAGAAGAGCATGATTGACCATATCAACTAAACAGGGCTAATATGGGCTCACAGAGATTGAAGGGGCAATCACAGGGCTTGCATGGGTTTGCACCAGGTCCTCTGAGTACGTGTGTGTGTGTGTGTGTATGTGTGTGCATGCACATGCACATGTGTTACAGCTGTGAGCTTGGTGTTTTTTCCTCCTATTGGTTTGCCTTATCTAGTCTCCATATGAAGGTCTTTGCCTTGTCTTACTGTACCTTGTTTTGTCTTGTTTGTCTGTCTCCTATTGGAGGCCTGAACTTTTCTGAAGAGGAGACAGATGGGGACTGTGCTTTGGGGAGAGGGTAGGTGTGGGGGATATGAAAGGAGTGAAGGGATCAGAATGTATTGTATTGGAGAAGAATCTATTTTGAATAAAATATGTAAATTATTTTGCAAAGTAATACATACACTGTAAAAAATATCTATAAGAAAAACATATCATATGTATAAAACTAGAAACTTTGCAAGGTAGTGCTCTGCAATCACAGAACAAGATGCTGAATCATATTTTTATAAAGATATGAAGTTTGTTGTACTGTTTAGGTGTAACTCCTTAGACAAATAATTACCATGTTTAAATGACATTTAAAAGCCTTCCTATAAAACTGATAGATTTCAATTTTTTTGAATTTATTTTATTGTATTTTACAATATAATTCAACTTTGCATATCAGCCATGGATTCCCTCATTCTCACCCCTCCCGCCCCGCCCCCCTCCCCTCAGCCCACCCCCCAATTCCATCTCCTCCAGGGCAAAAACTCCCCCAAGGATTGAGATCAACCTGGTGGACTCAGTCCAGGCAGGTCTAGTCCCCTCCTCCCAGGCTGAGCCAAGCGTCTCTGCTAAGCCCCAGGTTTCAAACAGCCAATTCATGCACTGAGCACAGGACCCTTAGAGAAACATTATTCAAATATATCACAAGCTACATATACAAGTTTTAGTTGAATTGATATTGGAAATAATGTGATATTTTTCAGTTGAATTATTCATAATAGATTCATTTAAAAAGTTAAAAGATCAATTAAATATTTTGTCTTCCAAATACATTCTATGTTAATGTTATAACTAGGATTTACTAGGAATCTTGAAGAACTTATTTCAGATAGTAGTAAGAAATCAATAATTTATTATACTATAGTATCATCCACAGAAGAGTCCTTCAGCAATCATATTAATACACAATAATGCCTCACTGTTATCATTTGTTTAGAAGATTGACATTTGAACCATACTTTTCAAATAACTTAGTATAATTTGATCAATCCTTACTGTATTCTAAAGTCACAGTATCCTATAACTCTGTATAATTAAAATTTGACAATATAAAATGAGTAAATTACATAGACTTATTAGGTTATATTTAAGAATACATATACATAGATACATAGATACATACATAATACATAGATGTGTGCAATAATGAGAAAATAGGCCATGGATATAAAGGAGAAGGGGAGATGTATAGGCAATGATTTGAAGGGAGAAATGAGAAGGGAAAATTATGGGAAAAAGTGTAATTATGCTATAATCCCAAAACTAAAGCAGTTTAAAAAGTAAATAAATACATAAAATATTTGTAGTTTAAAAGTAAGTAATACTTGGAGGTTTTTATAATAGCTATATCCACTATTAAATCATGGTGTATATACTACATGATTTGTAGTATATGTATAACACATATCTACTGTTCTAAATTTGTGATAACACTTTTTTGGATCACATGTGAAAGACAATAATTCAATTCTAATTCCAAGAGAAATTCACTGTTACAGAGGTCAGGCTGTAGTCTATTGGCAATTTTATTTATTTATTTATTTATTTATTTATTTATTTATTTATTTATTTTGGTTTTTCGAGACAGGGTTTCTCTGAGTAGCTTTGCACCTTTCCTGGAGCTCACTTGGTAGCCCAGGCTGGCCTCGAACTCACAGAGATCCGCCTGCCTCCGCTTCCCAAGTGCTGGGATTAAAGGTGTGTGCCACCAACGCCCGGCTTATTGGCAATTTTAATGGTGACAGAAATAAATTAATTCTTTTCTTGGAGCAATGGAAAAGCAAATATAGTTGTTCCTCCCAGTTTACCTCAAGTAATATAGTTTGTCATAATGGTTTGATAGAAATGGGCTAATGTCATAAAGCCCCATGCATCATAGAAGAGTGTGTGTATAATTAGAAAAACCCTCTCTGAGTACTTTAACTTTGATCTGATTAGAAATGCACACTTACAGCATCCTTAATACTCCCACAAGTCATGAATTAACTTCTTTGTTTCTCTCTCTTTTGGTTCTTTAAGACAGGGGCTTCTATTTGTAGCCCTGGCTGTCCTGGAACTAACTCTGTAGACCAGGCTGGTAATGTGAGGATTTATCAAGGTAAATCCACATAGTTAAAAAGGAGGTTTATTTTGGGGTAACTTACAGCCAATAAAGGGGTTAGTTACAGAATCCAGAAGAGGTGAGGTGCAGTCAAGCAGTGTTCTCTGGAGAACTCCAACTAAGTCTGTCTTCCAGCATCCAGGATCACCAGGAACCAAGAGGGCCAACACATCCGGATCTCCGGTCTTAAGGGCTCCCATCTCGGCCCCACACCAGGGGCAGGTCATAGGTAGACATAGCAGTTACCAGAAACCTCACTAGGGGTAGTACTTCAGGTCAGAGCTAGAGCAGCTGCCTACTACAGGCTGGCCTCAAAATCACAGTCACTACTCTCAGTTAAAAAGGATTTATTTGTGTGTGTATGTGTGTGTATGTGTGTTTGTGTGTGTGTGTGTGTGTGTGTGTGTGAGAGAGAGAGAAAGAGAGAGAGAGAGAGAGAGAGAGAGAGAGAGAGAGAGAGAGAGAGAGAGAGAGAGAGAATAAGTGTGGTTGCTCATGAGGCCAAAAAATGACGTGGATCTTGAACTCTCTTATATATGCATACTCATGTGCACCCACCCATCCACCCCACCCCACACAAACACATACCAATAAGCAAAACAAAAAATCTCTTATCATACCATTATTTAAAGAGTTGTGTCTTGGAAAAATCCTGACAAAATTTTCTGGAGTGATTGTTGTTACAGCCTATCAAATCATACTATGTAAATTCAAATATTACTCCATCACTCACAAACTATGTAATCTTATTAAAGTTAATTAACTTCCATAATTCAGTTTTCTGATCCAAAAATGTGGATATAATGGTGTCTGAGCATAGTATTGCCATAAGATTAAATTGAACCAGGCGGTGGTGGCGCACACCTTTAATCCCAGCATTTGGGAGGCAGAAGCAGGCGGATATCTGTGAGTTCGAGGCCAGCCTGGGCTACAGAATGAGTTCCAGTAAAGGCACAAAGCTACACAGAGAAACCCTGCCTTGAAAAACCACAAAAGAAAAAAAAAAGATTAAATTTAATCCACTTAAAATGATCAACACAGAAACAACTATAATAAAAACATTAATATTTATTGTTAACCATGAACACTTATCATTGAGTTCAATTAAAATATAGGTTATCATATTCTGTAAAGGTAGTGTAGATGTATTTTCATTTATACAGTTTAGTCTTATTGTTGGACTCAGTGTTTGAAAACTTGCCTAATCACTTAACTTTTAGTAAGAAATCAAGTCTCATGATAATGTCACATGCACTTCCAGAAAGACTCAAAACTTCAAAATCTTTGAATCACCCGATGTACTTACCATCCAAGAAGACTAAACAATGGGACACTCTTACTCCCTATATCAGCCATCCTAAAATAAGCAAGTATTTTTTTCCACAATCTATTTTATACATTTTATTGCTTGGTGATTTTGATAAAGTGAACTCAAATATAATGAAGAGACCGTTGATATTAGAATGCAAAAGTTTGCCTTTGTGGAAAGTAATTGTGTTAGAACAACTACATTCCAGTATGGCATATAATGGTGATTGGTTCAATGTTCATGATCAACAATCCCTATATCCATAAGTAGTAATAAATACTTTTTTCTGATATATACATGAGGTCACTCCATCAAAAGCCTCTAGATGCATAGTTCCTTAGACCACATATTGTGTGTGTGGGGTGTGCATGTGTGTGTATGTGTGTGCATGTGTATACTTGTATGTATGTGCATGTGTGTGTGTACATGCTTGTGTGTACATGCATATATAAATGCCTAGAGTCAAGAAACAGATAAACCCTCTTAGTCAGTGCTGACTTATTTCATTTTCACAAACATGTATGTTAAATTTTCAGTTTTGAGCAACAGACCAGAGTGTAAACATCTATAACCTGTAGGGAAAACTTTAAGATACCCCCATAATGTGACACAAAGAGTTTTCAATGCTTTAATGACAGGATGAATGAAAAGGACATTGGAAATGAATCTGAATGGTATTAAGTTGACAAAATGTTCCAATTGAAGTTTCCTGAAACCATGTCTAATATTTCCACTGAATATAATACTTTACTATTTATAGATTGAGTGTTTGTGGTGGCTTTATATGATATGAATATCATAAATGAGAGCACATTATATCTTACAGAACTGTGCATTGAGAGAGGTGAGGCACTCTCCATTTATAGCAACATATTCAAGAGACTTGCAGGTTCTCTTAAATTGGTGTAGCAGGGGAGGTTAATTTTATCTTTAGGGGTTCTTACCTTGTCATATGTACTAAAGAAATCACTGGTAAATTGAAAGGTCCATTCTCACTTGGGTCCTTATAGCTTGAATAGTTACGACTATTTCTTATATTATTTTGCTAGTTGCAAAGGGCAATATTAACCAGGATTAGAATTACATCTACCAATGAAAAGGTCTTAAAATTGATACATATATCATATATACCTAAAAGGCCTCAGATACTATCTACCTGTCCCAAGCAGAGTACTTGAAGCAAGTCTGTCAAGCTGACCATTTATATAATAGCTCTGATATTTTCCAACTTTAAACTGGGAAAGATATCAGTCTCCACTTTAATACAGAGTGAAGTCATGTCAACTGTATTCAAGGAAGACATTACCATTTTCTATTTTTTTTTCAGAAACAATTGCATGAGTTGGGGCGACTGTTCCTGTACTAATTTAGCACTGAAAAGCCCAGTGCATTAACCACTCCCTTTCTCCAGTTGATGCTGAGTTGGTATTGCTAAGACACATGAAACAAGTTAAGCAGACACCTGTAAAATGAAACTTTGGGCATGTTTTAAATGGCTTTGTTAGCTTTGTCTTCCAGTATGTTCAGGTTTTGCTTATGATTTATCCTGTATGGGTTGTATATTTCTTCAATGTTTCACAGGTAGAATTTCTCTTAATTTTTAGGGAACACATATGGTTTCACATACATCTCACCCAATGAAACATTTTATGTGATATATACTCTACTTTTGTATTTCTAAGTGAATATAGGCTGTGGAACCTTTAGGTATTAATGTACATAGAGATAGATTTTGTTTGTTTGTTTCTTTGTTTTTCATGACAGGGTTTCTCTGTGTAACAGTCATGACTGTCATGGAACTCACTCTGTAGAGCAGGCTGTCCTTGAACACATAGAGATCCACCTACTTCTGCCTCCTACCTCTACCACCTACCTCTGCTGGGATTAAAGGCATGAGCCACCACCTCTGGCTGAAGACAGACTATTTTAATATGGTTTTAAAAGGAATAACTCAGAGTTCTCAACAAATTGGAACACAGAAATCTTCATTAGAACTGTTGCTGACTTGCACTAAACCCACATAAATCAATAATAAATGAGGAATTTTGACAATATTGAGGAAAGTAAGCTGAATTAAGTTGAATCTGAAGAACTATAACCCGAGTCAGTTCCATATATTCTCCCCACAGACTTCCTGTGATTTTGCCATCTGATGCTACTGCTAAGTATGGAAAAAATTTAGCCAGGAAGATCTCTATCAGCCCAGTAGGGGAGTGCTGAGCAAACAATATTATATAGTAAAGATATTGTATCCAGAACAATACAAGGGAAACACACACACACACACACACACACACACACACACACACACACACACA